>JAVQJD010085593.1:0-15645 GCA_036023655.1 Nannoperca australis | reverse complement strand
CTGTGATTTTCACACACAACCGTCTCCAGTGTTTACAGAGAAAATATCCAGTCAGCAGCAGTTCTGTGGAAAAATGCCTTGTTGAGGTGAGAGGAGAACGCTCAGACTGGTTAGAGCTGGTAGAAAGACAACAGTAACTCAAGTAAGCACTTGTTACAAGCAAGGTCTGCAGAAGAGCATCTCTGAACACGTGGAACACGTGACACTTGGGGCCTCTTAGTACCAACAGAACATCGTTTAAACACCACAGCCTACCTGAGTGTTGTTGCTTGTCACTTTATGACCAGTCTATATCTTCTGATGGATACTTCCAGCAGGATAAACAATGTCACAAAGCTCAAATCATCTCAGACTGCTTTCTTGATGGACCAACATCTCTGAGGAATGTTTCCAGCACCT
Source organism: Nannoperca australis (assembly GCA_036023655.1). Classification (NCBI taxonomy): domain Eukaryota; kingdom Metazoa; phylum Chordata; class Actinopteri; order Centrarchiformes; family Percichthyidae; genus Nannoperca; species Nannoperca australis. Next base: position 15,246 of record JAVQJD010085593.1, on the reverse strand, counting down.
TGTTGAATCTGTGCCACAAAGAATTAAAGCAGTTCTGAAAGCAAAAGGGGTTTAACCCGGTACAACATGGGTGTACCCAATAAATTATTTGTTACGATTTTTAAAAGATCCAATCGTAAATGTTACGATATTTACATTTTAAAAAAGTACAAAATAAATAAATAAAAATGCTCTGAATCACACACAAACATTTAGACACATTGGAGGAGTTACAACTTTCTTTATGTATAACGGGAGCATGCCAAGTCACAGCATTCTGGTACGTCGCGACAAAATTACAGCAAGACAATGAAATGAATGTATTAACACACACACACACACACACACACACACACACACACACTCTCACTGTCACACAGCCATCCACACACATTGTTTTGTACAGACCAGAATAGTTTATAACTTCAGCATTAGGAAGTACCTACAGAGCACAGACAACAGGCTGAGTTCACAGCAGCAGGGCCGCGTCCACACTGCACGCTGTTCAGTTCAGATTCAACTCCGTCTGAATGTTGCTTTAATTTGTGACTGCGAAGGTTTAATGCTCAAAATACATTCAAGTTTATTTTAGAAATGACTCAAACTTGGCTGTGAGGTTGAAGACATCTGATAATCCATCATCCAGATGTCCCCGAGTTCTGCTTTTACGTTAATTTGTGTTGTTGGGTTTTTACATCAGGTGCACGTTTACCTGTTGGATTTGGATTACATTTTGGGAGGATATAAACCAAGTCCCGATCCATCAGTGCTCCATTTGTCCCAGTTCATAATCTGCATCAAACTGATTGGGATTGTTTTTCTATTATTATATTCATGCACAGGGGACTGCTGCTGGTAACTGAATAAAGCTCTAAATGTTATAACTGTTTCTAATGAGGATAAAGTGCCAATATCAATCTACTGTAGCACATGGGTTCACTGTCATTATACAACACGTATAAACTCATCCATGTGTTTCACTGAATCTCTGACATCACTGGTCAGAATTTGGAGACTCGATGCACATCACGTTTTAAAATGACTGAATATATTTTGGTTCCATACAGAACAAAAAGCTATTTGAAGACATCACCTGATGGGACATTTTTCACTATTTTCTGACCTTTTATATGTAAATGATGAATCAATTAACCAAGAAAATAATCAGCAGATTAACTGATAATAAAAAGAATAATTAGTTGCACAGTTCTATATAAGTAGTGAGTGAAGTTTTGTATACAGTGATCAGTTTAAGTGAAATAAAACCAGCATCAATATAATGGTCAAATGTATGATATGCAAAGTTAGAGTTTAAAGTTTAATTCATTTTTACATGAAGCACTCCATGGATCAAACAGGAAACGATCTAAATTCAGACACTTTCAGCTGCAGCGTGAACGCGACCCGACAGCTGTCGCAAGTTTCATCCTGTAACATGTTTTTAAAGTTTATAAAACCATTTACATTTGTGGTGAATGTCTCGAGTACAAAAAAGGCACTGCCATTTGTTATTCTAAATATGACTTTCCCAGCCTTGTGCATGCAGTATTAAAATATAAATTACACTCCCCCCTCCCCCAACTTTCTCATTTTTTCTGCATTTTCTTCAATTTTTTGTCTTTTTTGTGTTTTTTTTTTATTATTAAACATACAATATTCTTTTGTCAAATATATACGTAAGCCTGCAGTCAATACAGGACATCGGCTCTTTGATGAAATAAAACTAAATGAAATAAAAGGAGCACAGTCAAGCGTTAACACTTTGTTACAGAATGGGTGCTGCGGAATTTACAAAAAAGAAAGAAACTTGGCATCCCATCACAACATAAACTGACTAAACTGCAGAAACTATGACAAAATAAAAGATACAAAACAGCATATATGTCTAGACTTAAAGTACATTAAATGTTTTTGGAATATCAAGGCGTTATCTAACTGTTAATACTGCAGTGTGCACAGCGTTAGAAGCACCCCCAGACACCCACAGAGCTGATGTGCAGTTAGAAAAAATTAAAATAAAGCATTTGGTTTGAAGAGATGTGTAACGATCCAGACCTCAGAGCTGTAACCCTCCACTGTCCCGTCACAGGTATGTTCTGAGTTCACGTAGATGTCTCTTTAAGCCAGAGATGCTGCAGGAAACCAAGGTGGAGTAGACCCGTGGTGCTGATTTCAACTCTGAATACAAAACACGTGACTTTACTCTTATGTCACATAAACTCATGTTACTTAAACGCTGTCACTCGGTATCTTTAGAAAATGTGGCACACACGAGAACCCCTGCGTTCATGCAAAAATGCAATAAATCTCCTGAACTTTGCATCAACACTTTTATAACTCAAACATAGCAAAGTTATATGAAAGTAAATAAAAATACTAGTTTCAATAATCCCTTTGATTACATTACTGACTGAAGAGATGTGAAACATGTTTAAAAGGATATATCTGCTTTTCTTAATATATAAACTAATCCCATGAAGAGACAACAATGAATTGATCCTAACAAGATATCTCTTCTTCATCTGAGCCAGAGCTCCATTGTTGCTCCCAAAACTATTAACATCACATCAGTAAGCCACACTGTTGTTCCTTCACCAATGAAAACTCTCACACACACACACACACACACACACTCACTCTCACTACTTTATCTGGACACATTGTCCTGCTGCCCCAAACACTCACTAGTGCACCAAATGTAGATTCATCCGCCACTGAAAATGCACTTTTTCCTCCTGATTGAGTAACATTTGATTAAAAACTACAGTGAGCAGCTGTTTTAAGAAGTGACTTAGTTTCATATTAAAAAATATGAAACTAAATAGTTTTTAAAGATTTACATCTTTAGCATAGGAACAAGAACCAATGGGCTTGGTGTTGAGACAGACAGAAAGGGGAAGTCAGAAGCATTGAGACAGACTAACATAGTTGGTTTTAGTCTTTTCATGGGATTTGTTGACAAAAGGAAAAAATAGAAAATATCCTCTAAAGTAACATACCTAGAAACCTACAGTATAAGCCTCTCCCACTCAAGACCAGAGATATAGATGGCAATACGCCCACAGTGCCACTGTCAGACTCCCGATCAGAATGGACCAGTCTACTTCCTGGCCTGCCAAAGACTACAATAACAGCAACAACAACACACCGCTGTTTTGTTTGCAGACACCTCGTCCGACGTGAATTTTTGTAACATGCATCTGTGATGGGCTTCACATGAAAAATCTCAACAGGACACTGATAAGATACAAACAAGATTATAGTTCAACAAAAAAAGAACAGAAGTAGAAACAGTCAACAATAACTATGTTAATATTTTGAGATGTACATATGGTCACCAGCCATAACATGTTAATACATATGGTACTTTAAATAATAATACACCTAAATGAGTAAAAGTATCAGCTCTGCAAAAAGAAAATTGAATTGAAAAAAAATAAAAGAATAAATAATTGAATCTACTTTAAGTACTGATTCATATGGCAGTGACACTGAAACGGTCTGCTTCTCAGTGAGAAGCATCAGAAACAACAAAGACGTCAGAAAGGTGTAACATCAGGTTCCCCACTCAGGATTAAAATGTCCCATTCATGCTTTGGTGGAATCTTCATCTTTGTTCACAAACGCACATGACGTCTGATTGGCTGTTATACACTCAAAATATAAGACATGCAAACACTTGAAACTAAAATCTGACGAGTGCGCTGCTATAAAACCTAATAGTGTGCACAAATCCAGACTGCAGTTTCTTGCCACCAAGCCACATTCAACCAATCAAGACTGGCAGCTGGGGCTGCAGACGGGCCTGGCAGAGACAGAATAAGGCTCAATAACAGAAGTTCTGCATGTTTCAGCTTTAATACCGATCATACACTGAACGCATCACTGCTGGCTATTTTTAAAGCGTACTGTAGATTTCTATACTATGTTTTTCCAAACTTGTAGGTAGCCAGTGCTTTTTATTACAGTATGAATCTGAGGTTGCTTGCTAACATCATGCTGGCATTAATTATTGTTGGTGTGTGTGGTAATTCATTTGTAGGTGCAGATCTTTTAAAAAGCCTTCACTTTCAAATAAGTGTGTTCTGTGATGGATAATCTTTCTCAGGGAAGTGTCAAGATTATGCACATTTATTTTAATACCACAATAAATGAAAGGAAACTTTGTCTGGAAGGTTGGAAAAACATAAAAGTATCTCAATGTGTACTTAAATGATAGTAAATGGGCTAAAACATGCATAAACACCGGTATGATCCTTTAACTGTGTGGGACGATTCAGCCTCGACATGAGAAGAGAGTATTTTCAACTCAAACATCCACCATCAGACAAACAGAAATAATTTAGGTCAATGAGAGGCGTCAGGAGCTTCTCGTCTCTGACTCAACATGGCCACCTGCTGTGGTTCCATCGCTTGACTTTTGTCTGTCCGCTGAGACTGTAGCTCGACAGTCAACCTCATCTCTTCAATCTGCTCCATTTGATCCGACTCCAAAGCACCAAACTGTTGCTTGAACCTCGAACATTTGGATTTTAGTGTATCACATTATCATATCAAGTGCAGGATATAAAGGAAGTACTAATAGAATTGCAACAAACTAATGAAGAAACTAAATAATAATAATCAATAACCCTCAATGATAACCGTTCAGGGTCAGGACTCTCAGCACACATGTTCAGTTGAAAGAGGCACAGAGGGGAGTTTCCCAACCAGCTTACTTCAATATAAACCTATTCTTATAAAGTCTGTATTCCAGACACAATAAACTGAGGATAAGTATTAAGACACAGAATAACCATTAGATTCAGAATAAAAAAAAGAAAAAGAAATTCCAAGTAGGCCTGCACTGACAGAGCAGACAGAAGACTGTGTTGCACAGGGAATTCCTACAACACAATGATTTGTCAGTGATTATGCAGAGTTGCCTGTGTGTCCACGGACTTCAGCGCCTGTTCCAGCATGACTGTGTTTGGCCAGCAGGTGGAGGTAAGCACTAATGAGACAATCTCTGGGTAAAACTACCCTTCATGGATTGACAGTGTGTGATTTCTTCAATGTTGAAATCCTCTCAGCAGTGTGGAAACCAAATGGACCTCCTGCTTTGTTTCCTGCCATCTTCTCCACCACACATTTTACCATAGTCCTTTCCTCCAAAAACAATATTTAATTGTAACATGCAGCTTAAGCACATCACCCTGCTTTAGAAAAATAGCTAAACCCGGTATCTGAACACGCAGACAGATCCCACCGACGATACAGCTGTATTAATCTCCCATTTTGTAAAAAAACAAAACAAAACAAAAAACGTACATTTTCATTGTATGGTGCCAACAAAGGCTCTGACTTCAAAAAGTTCATACAGTACATGCTATGGATAAACAAAGTGTAACTGACCGGTGCCAAACTCACTTCCTCCTACGCTCACTCACATGAACAGACTCAAAATATGATCAGACATGACATCATCTTCCTCCGTCATCTTCAGCTGTTCAAAGGTCCTGCCTCTGATGTCTTTCTCCTTTTAACATCCGCTTCGCTCTCCAGAATCACTCCAGCTTCATTTTTTCTTTCACTACTTTCTGTGTCTTTCTCCATCTCACCATCTTCCTCTGATCCCTCTTCACACGTCTGCTCTACCCCTCTTCTTCTCTCTCACCCTCCTCTCTTGGTAAATGTTCCAGCCAACACATCTTTGTTGCTGGCTGTTAAAATAAAGAATAAGCATGTTGGTTGTAAACTAGCGTGATGGCTACTCATGGGACGTAAAGCTGGTAGACAGCCAAGGCTTTACAGAATATTACACGATCCATACCTGAAATTCAAACATGTTTCTGTACCCTTTGAAAGTAGCATCATTATGTAAACAATAAATACATACAATACAAATAAAAGATTTTTTTGCAACCCAATTCTGAGCAAGAGGCCTTCCCGAGCTCTTGGGAAATCCAAAACTTCCTTCTGTGTCCTTCTAGCTCTGCTTGTCTCGTCTTGTTTTGGGGTCTGAGGTACTGTTATGGATTTGAAGGATGCCACGAGCTGTGGTCGATGTGCGGGGACTAGAGGGTGTCGAAGAGGGAAAGGGCCTCAGTCTCACTGGGCCTTGATCCACAGGCCAGCGTCTCCCTTCTGACTGGACTGTTCACGCACTGTCCAGGCCGCGTTCAATGCTTTTCTCTCTCCTCACCCAGACACAGATAGACTGTGAGCATGCTGGCAAAGCAGGAAGTGTGTTTTTCCGACACGATGGACAGTGCCAATGTGATAGCTTGTGTTAGCCGTTTAATGATCGGCTCTATTGTGTTTCTAGGATCCCGCCCGATCCTTTGGTGGAGCTCTACCATTGGCTACAGGGAGAGGGGGCATGAGGGCTGGTGACCTCGAGGTGACTTGTCGTGAGAGAGCCTCGTGAACCTGCGCTGCCCTACTGCTCTCACTCAGGTCCTCATTTCATATTGTTGATGTGCGGTCAGCACCGTCTGAAGAGGAACAGCAGAGAGAAGAAAAGGCATTAGTGATCAGCATACACAGATAGGGTTATTAGCGTGGAGGATAAAACCCTAACAGTGACAGTGAGAAGGCAGCAGTGAGTCCTCAGGCTCCTAACTCTAAACTTCTTTTGCCCAGTGCATGCTGGGACAGGCTCCAGTTCTCCTGTGACCCTGAATAGGAATAAGCTGGTACAGAGAAGGATTTCATAGCAGTCAAGCACCAACTTATATGTCCAATCTGCATGTTCTGAAGAGCCACATTGGCTGTAGAAGCAGCATTTAGCTTTTATGCCTCTTCTGCCTTTGAAACAGATTTCTTGCTTATCTACCTAATTTGCTGTAAACTAATTTAAACTATGGTTCTGATTCATTCTTACATTAAAAATAATTCTCCTATCTACTCTTCATGCATCCCTTTTGCTGCCAGTCGTCTTGTTCCTTCCTAACCATGTAGTATTTGTTATAAGCACCGCATGAATAACATTTCATCTGATTTGAAGTGTAGCAGTGATCTCACTGTGCCATGAACTGCTCGTAAAGAAGGCCTGAAGCTTTTCTGGCTTGGTGAACAGTGAGGGGCCAGGGCCCACACTGTCATGGTGAGAGAACAACACATCTGTCAAAATACTGATAGAAAAAAACAACAGTCTGACAGCTGTTGCCTCTGGTGTGTCTGAAGAGAGAAATGTTATCAAGCTACGCACTGGTGGACATTTTTATTCCACAAAAATAAAGCCTATTATCTTTCATGAGAGGAAATGCCGTAGGGGGCTGGTTAATGTCACTGTGAGCTGAGCAGTGCAGCAACGAACAGAATATACTGTATATAAGTGTAAACAGAGTGGCTAAAGCTGTTAGTAAATGTGCAAGTATATGTTTAGAGTAGTTGAAAGTGTTTAAGTTTGTTGCTGAACTTGATCTGATGAGTTTGATTTTTATGTCACACCCACATTCATTCTCCCAAAAGATCTGCTTGTTCTTTTTGTGCAGTTGGATGTGTTAATATCCTGGCACTATTGTGATGAATGATTTATTTACACCCAGCTTCAGCCTGAAATCCAATCTAATAATTCTAAGACATAAAATCCATCAGTAAATACCCAACTTGTGAATTTTGATTTTAACGGTTGCTAACAAGTGTCTAAATGAGACTACAGAGGTTGTCTGGGACATTAAATGTCATCACGCCGAACACAGAAACTCATCGTTGGGTTTATACTGCAAACTATTCTAACTCAAACTTTCACAAAGGCTTTTGTAGAAGAGGTAAGCACACAAAATCAAAATAGAAGTTGAAAGTGCACTAGACTTTCCAAGATCCAACTACTGACTAACTGACAACATCCTATTCCTTATGCCATGAAACATTGTGTTTTAAAGCATTTCCTGTAGCTGGTTCGGATTCAGTTACTAAGTTATGTTTCTGAAGCTCACCACAGACAGCTGGACGTTTGGGTGCTGGAAACCAGAAATAGTATCTTTATATCAAAACTGATAAAAAAGGGAGTTTTTAAAGTTAAACCCACTCTTTCGTGTTGCTCTCCACCTAACACTCACACACACACACACACACACACACACAAAGCAGCACTTGTCCAGTGTTCTGTGCTGAGCACTGAGGCCCACTGTCTTTACCTCAGACCTCAGTTTTGAGATGGGGGGAGTTGGCACTGACTTTAACCCAGACTAAAATTCACTGTACATGGGAATATTGTGCTTAGGTCACCAACTGATTGACTTGACTCAGGCCATGTCCACTACAGTATAAACTGATACATATACAAGTGATTTTATTATGTGTTTCTTAAAGTTTTTTATTAACATGAGCATTTTCAAAGTAATTTTCATTAAGTTTGCCATCCATACCAAATGCCTTACATATAAACTTGTATCTCTGCTAGTGAAGTGATGTAAACATTCAAAAACATGTTCCCATGTCCTCATCTACAGTCAACTGTGAATAATGAAACAGCTGTTCCGACAGTTCAAATCCACTTTAGTTTCATATTACATTATTACAGGATGAATAACTTTGTATGAGATTTATTTAACTCAATTTATTATGTTTTAAATATGATATAATCCTCCAAATAAAGTTGTATAGCAGGTCATATTTAATGATGGAAATTATTTTGTGAGTAAGAGGTTTTTTGGGGGATTTGATTTCCCTCTTTAGCTGAACTTGCTTCTGTTGCCAGACTTGTTGTCAGATTTCTTTGGCCAGACTGGACCATCCAAATATAACACATCTGAAATTCAAAGAAAGAATTGTTGGGCTCCAACAAGTCTGGATTTATCGGTGGGCCAGAATCTCCAGACTTTAAGCTGTTCACACAACAGGATAATTGACTGAGAGTTGGAACGGGTCCGTCAGCCTTAAGATCAGTGCTGAGATCAACTAGAGTGACCTTGCCTGAACAGGACTCACTAACTGATTGACCGATATGACGTTTGGACACTTTGGAGTTTGCTTTACTTTAGAACACAGAAGTTCTGCTTGAGTCAGATCCAAGTGCTGGCCTTTACAGTAGCTTTTATGACTAAAGCTGAGGGAATGGAAAGCAAGAGCACGAGTGTCCTGCGGACATGTTTATGTAGAGGTGTGTCAACGTTAAGCTGCCGTCACAGAAACACAGATAAGCCTATGAAAGCACTATAACAGACAAAACACTACACAGGCTTCTGGTGGCTGTCTGCTACCTGTGCAATACAGCCAATAACAACTCGAGTGATGCTAAACCCTCATGACCTAAAATGAACACAACCCTAGGTTCATTTTATTAGGGGTGCCTTGAGGAGAAGCCAAGGATGCTACAAGACTGTATTCTAATTCTTTTCTGTATAATTTCTAATAATGTTTCAACACATTAAAAAAACTAAGCAACATTTACATTAATTGCAATTTGATATCATGTTAAAACATATCAAAATGGAAGAATTAACGTTAAACTTACATAAAAAAATCATAAAAAAAAAGCTGGTGTGCTGGTCGTCATAGTAACACAGCTCACACAAGATTTCGGTGCACAACAGTCACAGATACCGACTGTTACTGTAAACATAGCAGGACAAAATGCTGATACTCGTCAGCTCTCAACACAGTCTGAGAAGACCAAAAGAACTACAATCCGATTGTGCCCTGAAAGCGACAGGATTTACAGCTTTAAACTGAGAGGTAAAAAATGTTTTCAGGAGACATCTTGAGATAAAACACGTCTCTTTAGCGAGCCAAGATAAGGGACACTTTGTGCAACTAAGAGGTAAATGGAAAAACACAATCGAATGCATCTATTCAATACAATTCAGTTTTATTTATCTTGCGCCATATCATAATCTCATCACAATAATCATAATAAATATTATCTCAGGGCACTTTTTCATCTGTGTATCGTATCTGTGTTGTTGTCCTTGACGACCTAAAACATAATAAATGTCCCAACATTTTACTTTGGACAGTCACAAAATAATTTATTTATTTATTCATTGCTTAGTTTGTTTCTGATTTCTTTTTCTGAGTGACTGAGAATATGGCCTGTTATTCCACATAATATTAATGTTCAGGGTTCGTACTGCTTTAAGAGTAAAGCACTTTCAAGGTACCTAAACCAAAGAGTTCTAGACTCTCGAAGCCTTTTATCACATCTAAATTGTTACTATAAATGCAATTGCAAAAAATAAAGTTTACAGATTTCCTTTACACCCACAGCAATCAATGTATACTATCACTGTTTATTTTACCAGCTGTAAAATGCCTGACTGCTTGTTTCCATCAGGTTTATTGAATGCTTCCTAATTTCCAGAGTAAGGGATTAATAGAGGATTTATGTAGCTATGAATGAATTTGTCACGGTGTATATACAAATTCAAGCATTCAAGACTTTAGACAAACCCTGAATGTTAGTTCACGTGTCACATGTTGTACATCAAGCTGGATGAAAAATAAATAAATAAATCACTAGTTTGGGAACCATTGATCTGGAGTGACTCTGGTAAAAAGTGGATATTTGTGGTTATTCTCAACCGCTGAGTACAAAACTTATTGTCTGACATCACTGCCACATAGTGTGATAATCATGCATAGAGGGATATTAATAACCACCCTACTCTATGATCCACTTAAACATTACATCCTGAATATGAACATAAAGCTAATGCAGAAAGACAGACAGGAGAGAGGCTTTACATGTTCTTGAACCACACTTAATCTCTAGAACAACTGTATTTTGTGTTTTATTGTTTATAATCAGGATCAATTTAAAACTGTGTGTTACCTCCCAAGGCGTGTTCTGTCATACTCAGACAAAGAGACTCAAGGCGGTTGTTGATGTCTGGCTCTGTCGCTGGCAACTGAAGATCTGTACAGAAACAAAAACACCAGAATCAGTGATTCAATTATATTCATCTTAAACAGATGATGTGCACAAAATGTCTGGATGGTCACAGCAGGTTTAGCAAATGAATGAAGCTGAATCTTATTTAATCCCTCAATCAAATTATTAATTATTTTCTTAAGTCAATCGTTTCCATGGCAAAAAAGATGTACAATATTAGTAATTGTCATTGTGCTGAAAAGCTGCATTAGATGTTTAATGACTTCACACATCAATATTAAACATAATCATGATCATGCTTAAACCTTTTTTAAATTTGCGTCAGACATCAGGCAAAGGACAAGAGAAATTAATTCAGATCAGTCCACTGAAACAATGTTGTCCACTCAACCAGAGTGTAGCCTCAATAATCTGATTATACCACAATGTTAACCCCAGCACTGAGACACATACTACATCCCTAAACTGACTGCACTGCTGCAACATGGGGCATGGTGTCTTTTGTCACTTTGAGTGTTTTAATTATCAGTATTATTAATAATATATAATATATATAATAATAATGTTAAAACATAATACTATTAATGGATGTTCATCACAAATTAGATTTTACACGACTTCTCCTTTTTATTTTATTTTTATTTAAACTCTGAGGTGTTAGTTGCTGTTGACTGTCTTTGCCTCAGCTGTGAGGAGGGTGGAGACTGTTTTGTGGTGGGTTTGGTTGAGGTTGGAAGGGGGTAGTATGTGTGTGTTGGGGGGCGTATTTGGGCCACATTACAGCCTAGCAACACCGTCCAGTCATTTAGTCCTTAGCTGATTCTTCAACACAGGCCAGGGCAGTGAAAATCCCTTGTGGCCAGAGAGAAAAGCTGAGTTAGGCCCAGTAGTCCACACTGGGCTATTTATAGGCTTCAAATCCCCCCCCAACACCCCCCCACCCCACCCCCATTCCCTGTACACACAGAAGAAAACTGTACACGCAGACACACACTTGTTCCTTCATCTCCTCTTTTTCTATGTCTCACTTAATAAGTCTCTTTATCCATCTGCTGGCAGCGAGAAAGACAGATTGCACATATATACCCAGAGACAGAGGAGGGTGGGGGGAGGCCTAGCCTTTCAAATCAGTTGCTCTGGCCAAGACCCAGCTGTAGCCGCCCTTGAGGGTAACTGCTATGTGTGCATGACTCTGCAGAGTTGTCAAAGTAGGAGAGATAGAGAGATGGGGAAGGAGGCTGAGGGAGAGGTGGGAAAGTTAAGAAAGAGAGTGAGTCAGGGAGAGAAGGAAAGTGGGCCAGGGAGCCCTGTCCGACTCCTCGCTGCACAAAGAGCCTCATTGTAAGACTGACTCTTTCCTCCCTCCCTGCCTCTATCTCTTCCTCTCTCACATAGTCTCCACTCTCCCTCCAACTTCGAACCTGCTTTTTAAAATCAGTTTTTCCATTCTAAAAAGAGGACACTTCTGGTGTGTGTGTGTGTGTGTGTGTGTTAGAGACACAGAGTGGAGAAAGTCCAAACTATTACTGTCCACTATTTCTGTGGGACAAAGTCCATTCAGAAGAGGCTACTAAAGGTCACTCTGACTGGTGCTGATGGTTACCATGACCCGAGACTGTGTGTGGACACTCAGGGTGAGTGCAGGCTTGGGTGGGTTCAGGGGTGGCGACACAGCAGCTCAAATCAGAAAGGATGTTATGATATAGAATTGCTTTTTTGTTTATTACTATTCTAATCTTGCTTAAAAACTAATATTGTCAATAACAGTTCATAAGAGTTCAGTGACAGTGGTGCGTTCTGGGAGAAACAATACATCGTTCTTGTGCTAAAATATGGTTATCACCTCAATAACAAGGAGAAAGAGAATAGGGCTAAAAGTAAATGTTGTGCGCTTCACATGCTGATGTTGTCAAAATAAAGAACACCTAAAGTTGCATCAGCTGTAATTGTAATTTTCATCCAATCAAAACAGTCCACCTACAGAGTGTTTAAGATGAAGTGAGTGTCAGTGTGCTATACTCACTTCAGGTAAGTAAACAGTGTTTACATTTAATAATACGAAACCTTATTTGTGCAAATAAGATGAATTATCTTTTAAACTTTTAACATTTAACTGACATGGAAGGAACAGGACAGGAAGATACTACATTCGACATATTACTGCTTTTAAAAGAAGAATACAAATTTAAAAAGGAAAATAAATGTCACTGCAGACTTCTGTTTCATTTCAGATGTGGAAGTTATAACCTGCCAATATTTAATACAGAATACAAGGCACCATATACAAGTATATAAACTTGTAAAAGTGGAAACAATAACCAATTTCTGCCAATATCATGATAGTGTTGTGTGTGTAATAGTGTGTGTTTCCCAGCATTTCTTACCAGTTTGTTGGAACATGACCATGTTTTGTGGCGTGGTGTGAACTGGCAGGGAGCGAGTCCTCTGCACGGAGCTGTGGGTCCGGCTTGGCATGCTGTTGCTTCCTCCAGGGTTGGCAAACCACAGACCCTGAGAATATTTGAACGACGACATTAAATGAACATCTTGAACATGCAAACTGAGTGTCTGACTAGAGTCAAAGTTATGCTCACAAAACGCGTAACAGAATCATCAGCATCTCATCTACTGTCGTGGTCCCATCTGTCCAGAGCGGACATGGATATCTGTTTAAAATGCAGTTAACTAAACACTTTGACACTTGTCAGGATAAACATTATAAAGTTATCTGAATGTGTCACCAAATTCTATTTTTGAGGCTTTTAGCCTTTTCCTTGTCTAAATTGAATACCAATTTAGTATTGGAAAATAGAAATCATTAGAGCACAATGAAACGTTTTCTGGGGTGTATGGTGTATGTTCCTCAAGGTACAAAGAAAGTAGCTGAGTATATGCTGCATTCATGCTTTATCAATCAGGATTTGTACCGCTTTTCAAGAGTAAAATTCAAGCACTTTTCAAGCCCTTTCAGCTTACCTTAACCAAAAATGTTTAGACTCTAAAAGTCTTTATCACATCTAAATTGTTACTATGAATGCCAGAAGACAACAAACAAATATGGAGATGAGATCGTTTTATTTCAAATCTTTTTTTTAAACCAAATATTTCTGGTTTACATGAGTGATTGTATAGATGATGAAATGCCAGATTAGGTTGAAAATCAAGCATTTTCAAGAACTATAATCAAATTCAAGCATATCCCTAACCATGAAAACAAACTTTTTCAAACTTTCAAGACTGTACACACCCTGATCTATTCTTATTCTGTTTTTTAACTAGAAGCTAACAACACTAGTCCATCAGGCCCTTAACTGACATCTTAATAACCTGTGGATAACCTGGGTAAGATGAAATTTGAAACTTGATCATTTGAGGCTCAAAAGATCCTTCTCTAACTGTATGCTCATTCCCTACATCACTGCTTTTTATACATTCCTAAAACTCTCAATGATCAAAGAGGTTCATGAAATGTGCAAGCGTGAAAGAAGTCGTGTGTAAGATGAAGGCCACAGCTTCTTCAGCATTCCCCCCCCCCCGCCCTTGTCTAGATGTCTGGCTCACACCTAATGACAGTCTCAGACGCTCACCACATGAATTCCTCCCCGTAACCTGTCTATTATACCCCCAACACCAACACCATATGCCCCTCCCGTCTTCTCTCCTCTCTCCCTCTACCCCCCCACTCACGGCCCTCCAGTTCCACGGGCCAGGGAAAAACAGGAAATGCCTGTGCACTGTTCTCACTGCCTCTCTCTCATACACACTCATATCAACTCTGTCTCTCTCTCTCTCTCGTGGCCCTCCTCCTCCAACACCACATCTACCTCTCCCAAACTATGACTCACATATTTCCCTCCCACCCTCCTTCTCCCTCTACACATCCACACTACAGTCAGTCCCACACAAGATGGTCCAGTGAGAGAAGGAGAAGGGACTGAGGTATTTCCTCCCATTGTAGGATGAAAGCGAGAGAGAGAAAGAGGGGGAGAGAGACAGAAAGAGAGAGAGAGAGGTTCCAATGAACTGGGTCAGCCCAGACCAAAGTGTGCCAGGATGGGCCTGAAACAGCTCCATAGCTCCTCCTGTTTCAGTGTTCGGCACTGACGCAGGGCCTCTGGTATGTGGGGTGACCTGCCTACAAGTTCCATCCACATCACTTCATTCGCTGAACACCACTGTTGCTCCTCTTCCTTACCCTGCATTTTAGTTTTTTGGTGATGGAATAAAAAGCCTATTCTCTGGCCGAATACGTGCTGAAGAAGGAATTCTGCTGCCCAGGTTAAACATAAACATCCTGCAATGTATTCCACTGTACAGTGACAAACACATCTGCCCTTCAGCATTCCAGTCCGTCCACACACACACACACACACACACACACACACACACACACACACACACACACACACACACACACACACACACACACACACACACACACACACACA
>JAVQJD010085590.1:0-35021 GCA_036023655.1 Nannoperca australis | reverse complement strand
ATTTTTCGAATGTTTTTTTAAGTGACGTAGCCAGCTCCGCGACACAGCGTGTAACGACGTAGACCCAACGAATTGATAAGGACATTTGTTGCCAACGCTTTTTGTATTCGAATTTGATCGATTCGTTGTTGCAGCCCTAAGCTACACACAAGCATCCAGTTCAGGAATGCTGTAATTTCTGACTGAGATTCAAACAATTAAAAGTAAGTCTTACTTGGTAAAAATGTCAATAAGCTTCTTTCGGTTCCTCCGTGGCTCCGAGTCCTCATCAAACTCCTCCATCTCTTTACCCAGGAAAACCTCCTGATGGAAGTCCTTATTGAGGTGACCATCCATCTCCATCTTCATCCCATTCAGGTGGTCTGGGGGAAGAATCTCATTCTCGTCCTTGCTGGGTGGGGTCTTATCTTTAGAGGCTGACATGTTGGCTGGCCGTGCATGCACATCCATGATGTGGAGCAGAATATAGAAAAGCAGAGGCACAGCCAGGAGGTTTCTGCGCCACAATTTTCTCCAAATAGCCATGATTGCCTGTACAAGGATAAAGATAAAGAAAGTGTAAATGCAAAGGATTAGTTATGTGAGCTAACTGAAAGGAAAAAAGGTTTTAGCCAAAGTTAACTAAGGCAAGATAATGTTCATCATCAAGCACACTTGTAGAGTTTTACACTGCTGCCTATTTTTTGCCTCTTTAAAGCCGCGTTCAGGTCATATTGGATTTTCCGCAATTACAACAAGCCCACTGAAAAAAATCCCTTTCACGTCAACCTCGTAATTGGCATAAATGTGTGGTGGACTCAAGAGGGGGGTATATTTAAGATTATCATTAGAGTCAACAAAAGCCTTTCACGTCCAGGAATACACAAACATAAGCAGCTGAAAGCAAAACACATCTTGTAAATCCACACTAGCCCCCAAACAGTAAATGCAACTTGTAACTCGAGCGATATCTCCTGTGGTTAATTCATTGGCAATTTTAACACCATAAATAAAATATAATAGTTACAGACGCCTCCACCAGGTAGTAATAATATGAGATGTGTATTCTGTACGAAGACTTACATACGGTTAACTGTAACGATAGATTAGCTGTCAAGCCTCGACATTTACTTGTTACCTGTTCACATTATCATTATCCAGTTTTATATTAATAGGGATATAACCAAGCACGTGCTCATACTGCTACGGGTTTTTAACGTAAATAACGGTTAGCTCGTGAATATAGCCTTGTCACCTCATTGGAATTGTTTTATACCGCAGTTGACTTTGCTAGCTCAGTGGCTAACACAAGTAGACTAATAAAACATTACAGCTAAATTAGCGCTCGATAGTAGAGTCTAAATACAAGCCGAAAATGAGAACAATGCTTGTAGAGAACGACCAACCTGTCAAGAACGATGACTAAAAACGACGCTGTGGGGAAGTTCAAACGACTTTGTAAATGAGATATGTGCTAGCTGCAAAGTACCAGCTGGCTAATGTTAGCTGGACTTCATAGGAAAACAGACCTGCGGTGGTTCCAGTCAGGCAAGCTGTCAGACTCCAGTTCCTGTACACGTGGCTCCCCCAAAACACCCCCACTACAAAATGTGGGACGGCTCAGTCACCACTCGAGAAATACGGGTGGGCTGAAAAGTCCTTGCCGACGTTCCAGTAAGCGTAAATTCACTCAAGCTGTCAGTTGTACTGAGTGTTGGCTAGCTGCTAACATTGCGCCGATCAATTCTCTCAAGCTAAACAAATTCACAAGTATGACTTCCGGTCAACACTTTCAATATAAAACCCTCATTGACTAACGTGTACAGTCTAGAATGTCTGCTGTAAAGCAGTGATTCCCAACTGGCATGTATTTCTGGTACTTCTGGAAATATTTTGAAGTAGCTAAACTAATTTGAAAAGACAGGAATTATAATTTGAATGACTAATGATATATCCACATATTGAGCATGCTGTAACAACTGAAGTGTTGAAATAGAAAATGCAGCTTGAAATACTAAACATTTAAACAGTAACCTTAAAGTAATAAATACATGGGTAAAATAGATAGCTAAAGGTAATGGATAAATGGTTCAAATAAATAGCTATAAGTATTAGATGTAGTCGAAATAGCTAGCCAAAAGTAATGTGGATACATAGTTAGATAGCTAATGGATTAATGGTTAAAATAAATTGATACATAGTTAAACACAATAGATAAAAATGTGAAATAGCTAAAAAGATATGGCTAGAAATTAGCTAAAAGTAATACATGGCTGAAAAACTCTGAAAAATGTCTCCCTTTTATTTTAAAGGCAATTTACCCATTTTCCGGTTTTGTTCTGTTTTCCCTCTGGCAAACTTGACGCTGTTGGCTGCTGCGACGCTGTCAGACAGACGTGCCAGCGGATACAGGAACTAATATGGCACTAGTTTGGAGCCATACTGGAAAGGTACTGCTTGGTTGTTTGTACTGCAGGCTGCTGTCTCTTGGTGGCACTGTGTTAACATGCAATATTACCAAACAGACCAGTAAAGTAGTCTAACAATTGTGAAGTAGGTACTCGTGAGCTAACATGTTATTTATCCTAATAAGAGTATGAGAGGGTTGAATTCCTTTAAGACAAATTTGCTGATTGTGGGTATACCAAGACCAACAATTTGTTCACATCAGTCATATGTTATTTACTGATCTCTGCAATTTACATAACTTGAGAATAAATGATTATTTCCTAATTGTATAAGTGAGACATTTTGCTGAACACCTACCCAGAATAAAACAAACAGATATGTACTGTGGTATATGGCACAGTCATTCTTTGGCAGGTATCAAAGCAACGGATTACACAGGATAATTCAGTAAGGCCACAAAAAAGTGCATTTCTATTTCTTCCTTGGATCCAAACACAGGGCTTTGGTAGAGTAGGCTAATATTGAGCCAAAATGACAGACACTCTCAGACAGATACACAACTTTATATACACATCACACACACACACACACACACACACACACACACACACACACAACCTTTCTGCCAAAGAACCTCTTCAGCTTGAGCATTTCATCTATGAGATAAAACAGAGCTGAATAGGCTAGTAAGGCTGCCAATAGAGGCAAGGGAGAAGACAAAACAGTGAGAGAGACAGGGAGAGGGGGAGAAAGAGAAGCGGGAGGGAGAATGGGTGATGATAAAACTCCACTGCGAGCCCTTCTGTAAGCTCAGTCAGAGCAAAGGAGCAACTGAGAGCAGAGCGACAGGGAGTGCAACCGAGCAGGCACACAACAAATCACTGCTCTCTGACGTGGAACTTGCACGAGGCCTTGGACTTAAGGACTTGTTGGGAGAGTTAGTAGGGTGCACCTGAGTGGTGTCAGACAGACACAAAAGAGCACACTGGTACCTGTGTACAGTTTTATATTTCGTGATAGCGGAGACAAAGCCAGTTTAAGGAGAAAAGAAGAAGGCTGGGCAAAGATCAAAAGTGGACCTCATCCATCTCGTCCTGGGCTGCATCCCCCGCGGGTGTATGGTGTGCAGAGAGACAGATTGACTTGAACACTGAACTGCATCTTTTGATGAAAGCCCAACTTTTGTGGATCTTGCAGCCTTTTCCAACCGCCGCACAACTTTGCTGGAGACTGGATCCAGTGCTCAGTGTGAGAAACAGCAGGAGAGAGTAGGGGGTGAAAAGAGAATATTGCCATCCATCCATCTAGCCACCACAGCCCACCCTCAGCTTCAGACGCCCCTCCTCTCTGCCTCTTCCTTTGCCCCCTATACCCCCCTCCTCTACACCTCACCCCCCAACAGAGCAGAAAGCGTGAAAAATCTCACTAATGGGTTTATTTGCTGTCAGATCTGCGCCTATCTGTCATTCCCTTGGACCATTCTGTTTGACACATTTCATAGTTGAGTAAGCCTCCTGGCTTTTTGGCTAGAGTTAACAGTGCCCCTGCAACGTTGTACCGGCTGAGAGCTCATCAAGAGGGGAGCAACGGCAGCAGCAGTCAGTCTGACAGTCTCTTGGACAGGGAGTCCCTGAAGCTGCATTCCTCTGGTCTCCTTCTCCCTGTTGGGACTTTGTGTTTGTGAGCCTTGTGGGCATCCACGCTTCTGTCTCATCCTACGGTTGGTCTCTTCTGCAGAAGATTCAGGTTGTTCCTGCAGAGATTCTGGTGCTGATTGAAAAATAGTGTTAAGATGCGGTGTGGGGCTGGGCCTCTGGCCGTGGTGGCTGCAGTGTTTTGGACTCAGTGTGTCCTTCTGGATGGGGTGGATGCCAAGAAGGAGAGAAAGAGGCAGAAGGAGGCCACCCCACAACACACAGAGACCTACAATGCTACTCTCTCCAACAGCGAAGAGGTCGGTGGAAGCATCAAGGTAGTGAAAAAAACTCTTTAAATGTTAAACTGACTTTTAAAAAATATTTTAAACTTGTTGTACATTTGAAGACCACCCATCATTTATGAGCTGTTTCCTTATGAGGACATTGCATTTAGAAAAACAACAGTGCAGATTAAAGTTTGAAGTGAACCTGCAGATATGTAAGATATGTGCAGATTTCTTGTCAACACGTGCAACATGAAGGGCAAATCAATTGTGGCAAAGCCAAAAGCGAGGACAGGACAGGTGTGTGCCCTACTGGGTCAAGCCTCAGACAGTGACCAAAATGTGTGAAACGTTAAATGGATGACTTCCGGAGGAATGCCAAGAATGTGGACATCTAAAGGCTGATCAATGCAACAATTAGTGCACGCTGCGGGTGTCTGCTACCCGTTTCCCAGCCTATGTGAACAAATCTGGATGTAGCTAAGTTTCATGTATCGTGCAGAAAGAGATCAGATATTTCTGAACGCTTAGTCTCCCTGCAGCAGGAAATGAAGTTATAAACAGAATAAAACATTTACAGTTTCTATTTGCCAAATAGGGTTGTTACTATGACAACAAGTGAAAGAAATAGTCATCTGTAACTGAAAACCAGCGTTGTTTTCATTACAAATGTACTCCTCCAGCAAAACTGCATAACAGTGGTACAATTCCATTTTCAGGGGCAAGAGTTGGCCCCTGACTCTGCTATTTATTGGTTTATTGCTGGTGTTGCATATTTGCGCGGGTTTCCAACAGGCTATTTGTTTTGCTTTCAGCCCACCCATTATGTTGGCATTCTCATATAACTCTCACTGCCTTATATACCAGCCTTCAGCTCCTATCAGCAGCCAGTCCCCACCCCCAAACCAAGCAGTGAGGTCTCCTTTGTATCTTTAGGAACACGTTGTAGGTGGTTGTGGGCTTGCAGTGTTTATTTGACTTGGTTTGCCCTGTAAAAGCATTGGCTATGAAGGATAACCTTGTGTCAACCCTCAAGCCTGCTGAAGATTGGACCCCACTGGGATTTCACTCCTCTGTCTCATCCCACATGGAGCTGGGTGTCTGACCAAACACTATTTCCCCTGAGATCCCTTACAGGCCCGCTGCCATGATGTAACTCCTGGGAAAGTTAGGTGGGCAGATATTTAAAGACCTATGGCGATGTTGTTCCCAGCCCATTGATTCTGTCATTCACAGGCCTAGCCTGACTCCGCTGTGTCTGGGACATCCGATAGGGGCGGTGCGGCCCCAAAAACTGGGGCAGCATGCCGTGTAAGCCCCTCACAAAGCCCCATAGAAAGGGTCCTGAAAGAGAACACCTCGGTGAGGATTAGCCCCCTGTGCCTCCCTCTCTAACATTCTTTTCATCTCATCTCCCACAATCAGAGGGTAATGACATAATCACTCTTAAGATGCAGTGTTATGCCAGATAGTGTCTTTGCCAAACATTGTCACCTCTGATGAGAACCTGAGCTTTAAGCTTGACATCTGTGGAAGTGGATGCATTCATGGCTGCATTTGTTGGTGCCACCCTATCCGGGTTTCTGTTCAAGAAAAATAAAAGAAGCATGCCACACACCGTGAAAAGTAGTTGCTTTTCTTGGGTAGTTTGTAAGTTTATCCTATTACACATCTGTTAGGTCCCAGAGAAAACAACTTGTCCATTGGTGCTGTCTTGGCAAGAAATTTGTGTTCTCAAACAAGCCAAACATTTACACTCCACATTTACATGTTTTTCCCTTGTGCCCAGTGGAAACAGTGGAAAGAGTTCTTATGATGGCATTCGCTTTCTTTCTGACCAATCCCGTGTGTGGGCTGTTGGCAGCGTGCAGTCGTACACTGCATTCCTCTGGAGATTTTCCATTTGAAAGTGATCACAATAGTGAGGTGTGGAGTTGTGCTGTGAGTGGAATTTTTTTAATGAGACAATAACTGAAGTACATTTCAAACAACTGTGATCTCTGTGAACCATTACATGGTGCAATTGTAGAGCAAAATGTCAGAGGTAAATGTATGCAAGCCTTATTGCTCTCCACTCTAAAGATGAGAGGAATCTGTCAATTGTTGAGAGCAGTGAGGGATCTGTGATGGCTGTAATTGAGGGAGTCAAATCAAACATCACGCCTGGCGTGTTGAGTAATGGCTGGGTTTAGCCAGAGGCGAGGGTTTTTGTTTCCCCTCTCTCATCCTCAGTGATGATTAATGCAGTACTGTGTGGGACCTTTTGGATCAACCTTCACATAAAAGAAGAGATAAAGTCCAACAGGAAACAGCACCACGGTGCTCTCACAGTGCCACAAACCTGGTGTGAACTACCTATACTCTGTGTTGCATGATAGTGAACTCTGCTCACATGTCAGACAACTAAAAAAGGTATTTGATATTCAAATGACCTTATGAAGTCATCTGAAAATCTTTTGTCATCACATATCAAATCTGCAAGTAAAATGAACTGCACTGTGTTGTGCTTTCATGACACAGACATAGAAGGACTGTTTTAGTTGGATTTTGTTTCATTTTAATAACTTCACATTGATGCTAGATTTATAGAAATCCTTTAATCTTGCCTGATTCTTATCATGTGCTGGTCATGTTCCCGAAACCATGATTTCAGAATTATTGCTACACTTAATAGTACAGTGGTCAACTATGGCCTCACAAAAGATGTCCATTGTATTTTGTAACTGACAATGGAGGATGGTATTTCAGATTGCCTTGCACATGCATATACATCATATGCACATTGTCTTATAATGTACAAAGAAAATCTCAATAATACTGCAGTAGAGAGTGCTGACATTGTTAAATAGCTAATGTTACAATTTCCTGCGCAGCAGGACAATTAAAGGAATAGTTTATATAAAACATATAATAGATGCTAAAAAAACAATGATATTTACTTTTAAAGGAATGGATTTAAATTTCGAGAAAATAAAATCACTTTTGGAGCAGTAAATATGAAGCTACAGCCAAGATATGGTTTGGTTAGCTTAGCTTAGCTTAGCATAAAGACTGGGAACAAGTGGAAACATCTATTGTAGCCTAAAGGTTACAATATCTGAGGGTTTTATGCAGTAAATTTGTAATAAATGTGTTTATGCAGAATTTTTTACCTTCAAACAGAGCCAGGTTAACAGTTTGCAATTTTTGGGCTAAGCTAAGCTAACCATCTTCTGCCAGCTTCATATTTACTGTACAGGCATGAGAGTGGTAGTGATTTTCTCATCTAAATCTCTGCAATCCTAAATGTTGAACTATTCCATTCAAAATAAATGTCATTGTTTTCATATCGTATAGTCATATCTTCCTTTTAAAATGTATAACAGTTTGGCAGTTTCAGTACCCTGTACCCCTTTTCATGTCACCACCTATCATGTTTCTCCTATTACTTTAAATTGTAACCTAACATGACAGGGGCAAATAAGTTGGATAATAAAGTTAAGAAAAGAAAACCATTTACAGTATGTACTTGTGTAACATAATGCAGAGCCTCAAATGGATCATATAAAAGGAGGATGACATCTAACCTGAAATAGGGCAAACTTGTGTACCTGACATGGAAATGGATCATAGCTCATTTTACCTACCACAGGGAAAATGAGCACTCACTCCCATTTCAAAGCTAAAATTCATACACAAAACACATGTGACGCAGCACTCAAGCTTATATTGCCTTTCATATCAAGAGGAAGCCAAGATGGTCTCTGGTGATTTCTTAAGCATAAACACAAATTTATTCACTTTCTCCCACACATAATAAATGCATACACACACTTGTTGGGACAACAGTGAAGTTAGAATCAGGCCAAATTATAAGAAGCATGTTCAACTGTATCATTATATAATAACAAGGTTTCATTTACACTTCCAAATGGTGTTCCTTCAACATTTAACAAAAAGCAGCATCCACAAAGTGTGATACCATGTTTTGCACATGGTACTTGCCAGTTGAGTAATATCACAGTGAGAAGAGGACAGAGTCAACATTGCATGCCTAACTGTATTTAGCTCTTCAGCGATAAAACCTCAAGGCAATCTGTTTCTGTGAAGTGCAGCGGTGGGGAACACAGGGGTGTATGCATGACGACTGGGATGCACGCAGGTTACCAGGATCCCCTTCGTCCCACACAGCCTGGGTATCCCTGCCTCCTGGGGTGGGATCGGCCCAGCATTAGGCCCGTCCACCCATGCATGGATGAGTGCACAGGGAGCAGTACATGGATGTAAAAACAAGGGATTATAGAAGGCTCTCCATCATCCTATCCAACCTTAAACCTGCCTGTGCAACATTTTTTTATCAGCGGTAAAAGGTTTCATGTTGTCTAGTGTGTATGAACATGTAGAAAAACAGATTACACAAAAAGAAAACAAGATAAGTTCAGCATTACACTTAGAAGAATTCAGGAGCTGTGTGCTATGGAGTAGAGTTTCAGTATCTGGTTACAGCCCCAGAGACATGTTTTAACAGTTGTGTTTGTGTTTTTGGTGGCATGCTGCCCCAGGGAAATATTTCCCCATTTTATTGCTTCAAATAAATTCAACCTAATTTTCCCTAAACTACATGACAAACACACTTAAAGCAGCGCACAAAGAAGAATTATTCAAGCAGACCCAAATCATTATTTTTAAAACTCCATCCTCACTGTGCTGGAGGTTAATAAAGCTCTGTTCACTTTTATTGTGCACCATCAGTATTAGACACAAGCAGTGGTGGAGAGTAACTCCAATACTGTACTTAAGAAACGTTTGAGGTATTTGTACTTTAGTTGAGTATCTCCATTTTATTCTGCAGTACACTTAAACTCCTCTACACTTCAGAGACAGTACGTTTATACATACTACATTTATTTGAAAGGTTACTTTTCAGATTAAGATTGTACATAAAAGACATATAATACATATATAATAAAATACAATTCATTGTTTAAAATGAAAACAGTGCTTCCCAACCTTTTAGGCTCATGGCCCCTTATTAAAAAGCAGTGTCTAGATGGTGTCCCTTGCCATGTTTCAGATCACTATGAGCTGTTTGCAGTTTCACCAAAGAGACATCTGTTTAAGGGCCAAATAGCTTAAATTGTATAAAAATAACATATTTGTTTTGCAGAATATTGTTTTTTCTTTTTCTCTGCCCCATTAATCACCTCACAACCCCTCACACCCTTGTGACCCTTTGGCGAGGCCCGACCCCTAGTTTGGGAACCATTGGACTTAACTACCTAACAGTATAGAAAGATGTTAGCCTGCCAGCAGCTCTGGAGCTCTCTAATCAACACGTCATATCTCGCATATTTATGCGAGATATGACGTATGGTTATGTGCCAAAGTATTTCTTGGCAGGGAGCAGTGATTTCCTGAAATCTACGCTGGCTGCCTGGCAACTGCTTAGAGGATTTTGAACTGTTGTACAGAGCCAGGCTAGCTGTTTCTCCATGTTTCTAGTCTTTGTGCTAAGCTAAGCTAACCATTTGCTGGTGTCGTTTTTCTCATATGTCTCTGCAAGAAAGCAAATAAGCGTATTAGCCAAAATGTTGAACTATTACTTTAAATCTAGCTCACCCCGCCAAACTTTAACAGTAAAATGCTGCTTACACAATGATGCATCAGTGTTAAAAATCTCATAATAACAGATATTATATCAGAGCAAGTACTTTTGCTATTATACCTTAAATTGAATCTTTACATTGTTTTGTTGGTACTTTTACTTACTAGGATATGAATACTCCTTTCAAAGCCTGGACACAATGATTTCAACAACATGATTTAGAGCCCCATCAGTGAGGATAAACACTGTCTAGAAGATGTAAAGTTTCTCACCTTTAGACAGAATACCTGACACATTCTCTTGGTCTGTGCTCGAAAGGCGTGCGCTCACGCCTGCTGACAGACGAGGCCATTTTGAGGCACTCACACATCAGCAATGATCAAAGTCAGAGGCCTGGTGTTCTTCATCAACTCTCAGACTGATACCTGTATCTGCTCCCTACCCACTTTGTTCACGGGTTGTACATGCTGATACAGACCTGTGCGAGGGAATCCATGGTTTACTTAACGCCACAGCCAATAACAGCGAGTGAGAGATTGAACGCCTCTGACAGGTTTTCTGTGTCATCAAGCAATATGATTTTCATGTCTGCATGTGTGGCGTCTTTGATGTTCTCAGTCGAGACAGAGACTCACCTGCATACAATGAATCAATTTTTTTTTTGTGAGCTATCCCAGCTGTCACCATACAGTGTATGTTATATGCTCTGACAGTGCAGACACTTAAATAAAAACACAATCAGTTTAACAGAAAGAGTTCCATTCCTTAAGCTGATGATTAAATTATTTATACAATAATTTGCTGTTATGTTTTAGCTCAGAAATAAAGGAAACAATTACCTTGGTCATAGATTTCTTGACACAGAAAGCACAGAAAATCCTTGAGGGCAAATTTTTAATGGCTTAATTACAATGGCGTGTGTTAAAGATGATAACAAGCTCAGAGTATGGCTGATTTCCACGCAATGATATGTTGTCTTTTTATTATTATGTAGGGAACGGCTAAGATGTGGAATTATACATCACATGTGTGGGCCAACCTGCACTGTTTCATATCTCTGGAAAAGCAAGACAAGGATCTATGACACTGATATTAACACAAGAACAAATGTTAAGCTTTGACATTTATGGAATTAGCATCCACTGGCTTTCATAATCGAGTGGGTGTCTTTTATATCGTTCTGAGCTGTCTGAGAGTGTCTGAGGTGATGATTCACAGTTTTACAATCAATCCCAGTGGAAATATACTCAAACTGCCACAGGCAGGGAATACTAGTACAACTCCCCAGCACCACTGCAACCCCCAGCTGTCAACATGTTAATATTTGTTCAAGCTTACACAACCGGTATGTTAATGGGATAGTTTGAAGTTGGAAAATGTAATGTCTGTGTGGATAGCTTAGCCTAGCATAAAGACTAAAATTGTTGGTAGGCAAATACTTTTAGACTGAGCCAGGCTAGCTGTTTCCTCCTGTTTGTAGTCTTTATGCCAAGCTAAGTTCACCACCTGCTAACTGTAGCTCCTTATCAAATAAGACAAATATGAGCCTGGTATCGATTTTCTCATCCAACTCTTTGCAAGAAAGCGAATAAGCCTTAAAGCAGATTTTAACTCCAGCTAGATATTTCCAACAGGAGTTGGTGGAGACCAAAACCAGAGCTAAAAGAGAGTGAATATTACACTTATATTGATCACATAGCCAGAAACACAATTACGAATGAATTACTATGTTGCTCTGTAACTGCTGGATGTGTAATGCTGAAATTGCCACCCAAAAAATCTGTTATTGTAGGTTATAAAAAACTGACATGTCAAAGGAAAAAGCAGTTTATCCAACAGGCTGCCAGTTTTATGGAAACAGTATTAAGTCGTGTAGAAGTATTCTTGTCTTTACCAAATCAGTCTCACTTTAATCTGTTTCCAAGCCCCAAAATCACAACAAAAACAAAGAACAATCTGACTTGCAGCCGGCAATAAACTGCCTATTAAGTTGTTTATTTTTTCTGCTATTAGAGAGAAGAGAAAGTCACAGAGAGAGAGAGGTAGAGAGACTGCTGCCAAAGTTTTTATTCCAGTATGCTGAGAAGACAAACAAGGAGTGACTTTGTTGCGGTGGAACTAGAGGCAAGTCTTTGACAGCAAAGAAAGGGGCATGTTGGTTTTGCAGATAAGTGATCCGTGTCCCGCTGCCAAACCTAAACAAATTCCATTTCAGGCAGCTCACCTCAATGGCTCGTCTTTATCTCCTCTTCTATCTTAACTGAAGGCACTTGACATTCGGGGAAGGGATAGGGTAAGATTCAGGCTTTCTGTAATTGGAATTCATTCAGCCTCACATTTTACCAAAATAAAACACATGCCAGTTGTAACATATAAATATTTCTTCCAGAGGTCTTCTTGGAGTGTTTTTTTCTTATCTCCCTAACAGATCCCAGTCTCCTATACAGTCATTTATTATAAATCAGTTATTTCAGATAAGAAGATCGAGCATACACACGATTAGGACACTGACCAACAATAACATAAATCATAAAAATAAATCATAACTTGGTATACATACTGTATATGCATTTATTATCTTGTTTATGAAACTTTCCATCATTATGTTTCTCACACAAGCGGTAAATACGTCTTTGGGTAAGGGAGAAAGTGTTGGCAAGTTTGAAATGTTGTTATAAACTACAGTAATTGAGGTCTGCAATCCACAGAATCTACATCACACATGCATGGGCAGACTCATTTTTCACCAGAGTGCTCATGGAAATTTTCATGTGCTGAAAAAAATCACTTGACAAGGTTTGTTTACATTCATTCAAACCTATTGGGCAAATAAGAACTGACGTGGCACCTGAGTGAATTATTTGGAATGAAAAAATAAGCACAAGGTGAACCTTTCGGAGGAGAATGGCGACTAAACTTAGAAGCTAAATTGAAAATCCTCTTCGAGGAATTGCAGTCGACTGAGCAGGAGACTGACCTTCCTTGGTGTATGGCACCATGTAATTGTATCTTAGGGCAAGATTTTCCAGTGATGGTTTCAAGGAAGAAGTGACTCATTCCTTTGCATTATGCCCCATTTGGGAAAATTATTTTGAAATAAAATATATGATTAATCTGGTAAATAGCACTTTTTAAAAGGCTGGAATTATTGAGTTATTACTGTAGAGAAATGTCTGTCTGTTTGTCTGTTAATTTCTTTTATCCTGTCTTATTTATTCTATTATGCAATTTGTAAAGCACTTTGAACTGCCACTGTGTATACAATTTACTATAAAAATACATCACTTCACCACATCATTATTGATTATCCTGTTATTTACCTTAATATCCTCTATGTCATACTCATATTGGCCAAATAATTAATGTGGGAAAATATCCCTTTTTTGTGTCTAATTTCTGCTGCAGAGTTCTGACAACCAGAGAGTGGATCCACTGGGATCATGGATGGACTTTGTCAAAAGACCTGTTGGCAACTTCCCTGGAAAGTGTCGCAAACGCAAACGACCCCTGGTAAACCCAGTTGTCAACTGTACTTTTAATAATGATTGGTACATTTTTTTCTGAATAAGACAAACTTGCATAGTGATTTTCGGATCAAGTTGGATGCATGATGATGTTTTGTGCATCTTTCCTCCACTAGCCGGGCCCACCTGGTCCTCCAGGTCCTCCGGGCCCACAGGGACCTCCTGGCTCTCCTGGGGCTGAAGTGACCCAGGAAGTTCTTCTCCAGGATTTCAAGGAGATGATTAAAGGTATTTTTCATTGATTTTCCAGCCCAGACACAGTTCAGCATCTCTTTTATTATTTTGCAGGGATAACCTACAGTTAAACATTTGGCTATGCACAATTACATTTTTGGTATTTTATCACATTGTGATGCAAGAATAGGTTGAAAATCCATGTTGATTGATTCTGTTCTGTAATTACCTGGATGTGTTTCTGTCAGAGGCTACAGAGAGGAGAGCAGCAGCACTGGACAGACAAACCAGCCCCAGCCAGCTACCTACGGCTCTCCTCACCCTGGAGGGGATGACCTCCTACCGGCGAATAGAGGAGGCTTTCCACTGCAAGCTCAAGGGACCTGTGGTGGTCGACAAGAAGACTCTGGTGGAGCTCCAGAACTTTCAGACAGTATGTTTGTTTGAAACCAAGTAAATGTTTATGAACAGCTTCGCTCCTTGTGCATGGCCAAACAAAAAAGGTTTTGGCTAATCCTCCTCTGTATGGTTACATGCTTTGTTTATGACCAATTTGCTTCTCTGTCTTAACTGTGTTTAAAAGAGCAAGTGTTTGGTAATCATTGCTTAGTTTGCATGTGGGACAATTATTAGAGGAACATCCCCTTGCTGGTAACTGGCACTGGTAAAGCATACACTGCCACTCTGAGACTCAGACTGGCTGTTTGGTCAAAAATATCTACTTTTTCAGTTCTACACATCACTCTCTGGGCGGCATACAAAAGGCACTCTGTCTCTGACTTGGAATAAAGTGTGGTGAGGACAGAAATAGACACTGTTTGAAACAGCATGCTGTAGTGGAAGAACTATGCCCTGTTGGGATGGGCTGACAAGGCTGGAGGAGCGAGGATTAAGCTTTGGCGAACTATTTAACATGCTAACACAGCACTATGTTAGAATAGATGTGTTACTATGTCTCTGGAAAGGATGTTTTACATGTTTTTGCAGAGTCAGAAGTAAAGAGAAAGATAATGAAGGAGGACACAAGGATTAAAATGGGGTCAAAATCCAGGTCTTTAGGGGCCTTAAAGATTGGTCACACCAGAAAGTGGAACAGGGCTAGCTGGCTAAACTATAACCGCTAACATCCTAGCCTGCCCGGCCTGCTGTAGTCAGTCTCAAGCTCTCCAAGGTTCTTTCTATTTTCTCCGTTTGCTGTTGATCAACGGAAGAAATTCAGAGGTCAAACTCAACATAAAAAGGTGAATCCACTGTTCACCGTTTTAAATACTGGTGTGACCGGGATGCATTATCGCTCTAAAATGCAAACATATTTTCTGTGCTTTCAGCCACCAGCTAAAGGAGCCTTCCTCAGAGGGTCCGGAATGGACCAGTCTACTGGGAGATTCACAGCTCCCATCACTGGGATCTACCAGTTCTCTGCTAATGTCCACATTGGTAAATCACAATAACTATGTTACAGGGGTATTAAAGCACATATACCAAGGCTTTAAGAATCTAAAGCAGTCACTTATAGCCTATACACATATAGCCCAAACTGAATCGCATCCACACAGTGAAGAAATACTGCACAATGGATGTGCTAGTTGTAAACAGGGCTACCTTCCCCCCCAAACATTAACAGCCACCCCACAAACAAATGCAAGGTAAGGTTATTATTGTAGGAAGCAAGCTAGTTAGCTAGACATGTAATTGCAGCTTATGTTTAATCCATTCTTTATTCTTGGCAGGCCTGCAGTGTGTGGTTTAAGTTGCTAAGCTAGGCTTGGACCATCACTGTTAAGTGAAGGGATTTTTAAGCTGTCATTTATATTTTTGTGAGCTATGCCTGAGCAAGTATCTTCATGTGATTGTGAACATTTTGCCTCCATACAGACCACAATGAGGTGAAGAGGAGCAAGAGTCAGCTCAAGGCCAGGGATAATGTTCGAGTGCTGATCTGCATCGAATCACTTTGCCACAGATACACGTAGGTATTCTGTACCAGTGAGTTTACATGCATGCTAGTGTACCATTTTGAGTCTTATCCTGGTTTTGATTTTCTTGGAGATATCATGGTTACATCTCAGCCACTGTTTCTGTACCAACAGAGAAACCTGGATATGGTGTTTACATGCCACAGTATCCTGGTGTATATAGTTACTCCAGGTAACATATCCAGATATCAAAACCAGAATAATGCATAATCCAGGTTTCTGAAACCAGCATGTGATGTTTGCATGTGCAACACATAACTGGAATACTCCAAAACCAGAATACTAGTGTGCATGTGAACACACTAATTGCTAAAGATGTTGGAGAACTCATATCCTAAATCCAAATCAAATAAACCCAACCTTAAACTCTTTGTTACCTCAATTTAACCATGTGGATTTCATTTGTTATAGCTATGACACATGCTGGTCAGTTATACCACCAAATAAGTAATATAACCGATCTTGGGATGTAATTAATCTGTCTAAAACAGCCATACTTTGCGTTTGTGACATTCTTGTTTTGACAAATTGTTTACTTCCCCAAGTAACAGGGACATTTTATTGGTGTTTAATGCTGCCTTAAGTTTCACCAGAATTTATGAGCTGTTAAAGGTGTTGTCTGTTACACTTTGTGTGGAACCAGTGTGGCATTTCCTGTATAAAAAACAAGAGCAGGACTTTAAAGGAAATGTCCTCTCACTTAGAGCCCTGGTCCCTGTCGCCTAACTAATCTTTATAGACTCACCTTTGACACTAAAGGCAGCCTGTTATATTCAGCAGCACAGCAGTGAAATGCCCTTGTTTGGGATGTGGGAGACAGGTAATGAAGTATCTAAAACAGTGGGTCTACATGGCATAGAATTACAAATCCAGGTTTGGGTTCTTTCCAATATTAAAAAATTTGTATTTACACAATGTCAGTGAAAACTGCTGAAATTAATTGCTCCCTAAAGTCTCTCCCGGACTGTGCAGAGCTCCACAGCCTCCCTTCTTGGTACAATGAGGAGAACGTATAAATAATATTATTATGATGGGTTACCTAACCCAAAAAAGTCCTTGGCTCTTGCTTTTTCGAGCCAAAGCCCCAGCCAGTCTCGCCCTCCCACACATAAAAATGTAGAGAATGTGAAATGAGACTCATTGTGATGGCAATTGGAGTGAAGAGAAACATGATTGATTTGCCATAAAAATGTACCATTTTCCACTTAAAAGGACCCAGTACTCTCTATGTTGTTAAAGCCTGCAGCGATGTTACAACCATCTATACAAACGTTTGAGAGCACTGTGACTTGGATAAGAAGATGACATGTCATGTCATATCTGTGCGGTAAATATGAAGCTTGCATCAGACAGTTAGTTTAGCTTAATACAAAAACTGAAAACAGGGGGGAAATCAACTAGTGTAGATCTGTCTATAGGTAACAACCTGCCAGCACCCCTAAAGCTCATTAACATATTGTATAGCCGTACAAGAGCTATGAATTAAGGAGACAATTTGTCTTTTTTACGAGTGGTTATGTCCTAAGTATACAGAACCAAAGTGAAACTGTAACTTCCAGGTTTTGTTCCAGAAGTAAACCCTCATTCAAAATCCCAATGACATTTGTAATGATGCAAATAACAAAAGATCTGTGTTAGTACACAGATTTGGTTACCTGTAGACGGAGAAAGGCTAGTTTTCCCCTTGTTTCCTGTCCTTGTTCTAAGCTAATTTAGCCTGCTGCTGGTGATAGCTTCATATTTGTACAGAGTTGAGGGTGGTATCATTCTCATCAAACTCTGGGTAAAAAAGATAAGCGTATTTATCAAATTGTCCAACTTTAAAACAAGGCATTTTGGTTCACTTTAACAAAGTCTTAAAGAATATAACTTTCAGGTGAATTGTTTTTATTTTGATTGCAGCTCCCTGGAGATGATTGTTGGATTAGAAAGCAACAGCAAGATATTCACTGTCAGCGTGCAGGGGCTGCTGGAGCTACAGGTGAGCAGCACATTTCAGAGACACACAAACATACCATATCTGTATTTGTGCAATCTGTCTGCATCACTGTTATCTATGTTCCTCTGCAGGCCGGGCAGTACACCTCCATATTTGTGGATAATGCAGCAGGCGCTTCCATTACAATACAGAACGGTTCTGATTTTATGGGCATGCTGCTTGGTGTATAGCCTAACACATGAACAAGGCATCATCCAAGCTGTTCACTGCTGCCATTTTCTTTTTGTGCTTTTACAATGGACTGCTTTTGAGCACCACCACACAGTACCAAACCACAGGGGGGGTTTGAAGGAAGGATGTGAGGTTGACATTGACTTGACTGCTTGTCAGACAGTCAAAGGACAGTGTGAAGAACTCAGGGACTGAGTTTGCACTGCCGCTCCCCTGAGAAACTTGGATGCCTGTTGCTTCACCAATAAAATAACCTGAAAATTAAGCAGTGAATATGTTTGCTTCAGTATATTTTTCATGGTTATTGAAGACCTCCGCGTTAAACCAAATATCAATGTTTGTAATGTTCTCTGTATAGATGTTGGAAGAGCTTGGGAACATGAAAACGTACATTTGTGTGTTTAATGTATACTGACATGTATTTTTTTTGTCTACATGATCTATTATGTACACACTCATGAACTATAGTTATGTTTTATCATGGATTAAATCTCACATTTATATATGTTTTATGGTACATAGACTGAGTACACTGGACAATGGAAACACGCTCAAAAGACAGAATGCAACATCCTGTAAATGTAATCTCCCACATATGTAATTACATGTTTTGTAAAACAACTATCATTGCATTTTTTAGCCACGCTAGCGGTGTGGCTCTGTTTTGCAATGTCAGTCATTCAGTCCACCACTTTGATTCAGAGCACAGTATTTCAACAACTTTTTGATTGATTGCCATGACATTTCGCAAAGACATTCGTGGTCCCAAGAGAATGAATCCTACTGACTTTTGTGGTTTTGCCTGAAATATCCCAGCAACTATTGGATGAATTGCCATGAAATTTGGTACACACAATGTCCCCCTCAGGAAGAATTGTAATTAATATTAGCATGCTAACACGCCAAACTAAGATGTTGAACATGGTAAACATTAACATAACTATACTATGCTGTAATTTGAAATTAAACTTTTTTTTAAATGTTGCCACTTGGTCTCTGCACATAGTAATGATGGTAGTAGTGATTCTCATTCATTTAAACACCTCATCATCACTAGCTCAGGGGAAGGGAATAACCTATATCTTAATTTCATTAAATTGTATTGCTATGAGAATTTCTTCTTCTTTCATTTTTAGTATCTCTGATTTATCTATTTAAACTTCCTCTGGAGTTAATCAAAACTTAACATTTCTCTGTGGCGTCATTTGAATTGTAAAATACCTCAAATACCTTTGCAAACACTGGGAGACTGCCAAGTAAATTCATAGCACCAGTTACTTACTTGTAAAATATTACTGAAACAGCTTGGTGTTTAAAATGAGACACTATGCATGTCATTCAGGATCATGTGTCCTGGGAATTATATCTAATGGCTATTACCTTTCATCCAGGCTGTTTTTTATGTATTTTGTATTCCTCAAGTTTCCAGTTTAATTAAAACTGAATAGCTGTTGTCCATCAAAACACACTGCAATCCAGTAAATGAGACTTTATTGCTTCTCTTTTTATTAGAAAATCTTTAATATCACTATATTATTTCTTGGGTGGTCTCACAAAGCACTAATAAGATGGTCTTTATTGCACAAATGCTTGTCTAGCCAGTAAAATGAGCTTGTTAGCATCATTGCATGAATGCCTTATAATAGAGGCATCTCATGGAAGCATTGCTGGGATGCCAAGTGTCACACACTGTACCCAAGGACCAACCACAAGAACCTTACACCCACGTGCTATTTCAGCCACCTACTGTAGCACACATTTCAGACAGGAATGGGCTGCTTGCTGAAAAACACGCCCACAATTTGGAAAACAAACATAACTTAACTTTTCTTTTTACTGTAAATGGACTGCCCAACATTTTTAGGGACCAGTCAATATGTGTTCTTATTTCCCCACAGCTTAATTTTCAAATAAGTTACAAGTCAAGAGAAATGTTTTGAAAAAGACAAATGAAATTAAAGATGTTGAAAATAGCTTAGCCAGAATTAATAGTGTACATTAGGTGACTGGGGTTACTAAAGCATGTTCACTTTCTTTTTTTCCATAAGCTGAAGTCTTTCAACATGTTTAACAGTGCAGGGATGACAGACGATATAGGTTTACACAATATTTGCCTTTTCATTGCTCAAGAAGCAAGAGAATGGCACACACTTGTGGGTTTTGATTGTCTTGTGTTGTTTTTTTCCAAAATGTGTTTAATGACAGCTATGTGAGCATGCCATAACGCATTCGCTGCCCTGCAGTGGAACATGGAGCCTGCCAAAGTGGTTGCGAAACCACCCTGCGCCACGACTCTGACAGGAATTTCCCATCGCCCCATTATCAGCATCAGACAAGCTGAGTGATTGCAATTACATCTGCCCAAATGCTAAGAGCAACTGCTTTTTCTCTTTTCCCTCAGAGAAGTGAGGTATTATGAATGGCCCCATTGTGAATCTGTTAGGTTTCTGTCTGCCCTGTAAACCAACATAGTTGGGCTGTGCAGTTTAATGAGGCCTTAATTATGAGATTCCTCTACCTTAGTGACTGACTCATTGGGTGACGGCTTTAAACAAATCCCCCTGTGTACAGGCGTCACTAAGACAAAGGGAGACCAGAACTAAATGTGACTATATAATATAATATACAAACACCACACATTTGTAATACCTTAGGCTTGGTTTGCAAACTCAAAATTCACATTTTGAGTAAGCAAATACAAATCACTTCTAGTTATTATTAAATGTGCTGAGGTTTACTCCAAACACAAACAATCAAGCATGGTTATGAGCGGTGACCATAGTTGGAGCCTAAATATGAAGAAGACGTGACATTTTGGCGAGGAGCCAGCCACCGGCCTGGACCCCATGCATTCTGTCTTTCTTCTCTGTTTGTCAGCACTTCCAAACATGGCTACCTGCAGAGAGGAACAGACAGTCAGACTCTCTCTTAGGGATGCCAGGCTCCTGTATATTATGTTTTTAGCATGCCATGGATTTTTTCACAGCAGCCTAAGTTACTCCAAACAGAGCCAAGCAGTCCAGGTCCTGCTGATACCCGAGGCTGCCCTTAACAAACCTGTTGCTGTGATACCGTCCCCACTGTTCTCCAAGCAGAGAAGAAGATGAAAGATAAATGCAATGCAGTGGAGCTCATTATTGCTGATTTTAAGTACTAGCTATCCTAGTACCATTTTCTAACAAGGTACCTTTAATAAAGGGGTTATAAGCTGTAATTAATAGCCTTGTTAACGTCAAATAAATGAATTTACTAGTGTATAATACATCTGTTATAAGCTGTTAAGAACTTTTGGGTTTTCAGGTTGTGGAAAATCCTCCACCAACATGACACTTTAAAGCAGCTATAATCAATATTTTTATATTGGATAATCACACTACAACTTGTATGTGAAAGGTGTCACTCGTAGTGACAAACCCACAGAGAATTATCACCAAACTATGCGGTTCCCATCAGCTCTATGGAGCTTTATAGTGTTTTTCAGATCACTGTTTTGGTTTTCTGGTCGGCAACGTTACTTTTTTGGTTCACACTCATTGCTCACATGTTGCTGTTTATGGCTGCAAAAAAGCTCTAAAACCCAGCAGCACACTACCTGCACAGCACTAGAAGGCAGGTAGACACAGTAAGCAGGTACCTGGTGAACACAGGGGAGCATTTAGCTGCTAAAGCTCTAAATATTTCCTTCAGGAGTTGATAGAGACCAAAATCAGAGCTAAAAGAGAGCGTAAATTGGACTTAAATTCATAAAGTATCCAGAATCACAACTCTGAATCAATGATAATATTGCTCCGTAGCTGCTGGATGTGTAAATAGGCAACTGTTTACTAACAAGTTCAACATATCAACTTAAAAGGTGAAAAAATGTCAGTGTGGGTGTTTACGGCTTATTACTTCTGCCACCAAGTGGTCAAGACTTACAAATGAAAAAATTGATGGTTTACTGTAACAAACATCAGTGATTTAACATTTAAAACGGGCAGACTGTGAAAGTGATAAACATCACACCGTGTTAAAGACCTACCTACTACATTTAGGACCGCAGATATGAGGAGGAGGATTTTCCACAACCTGGCAACCAAAAAGCTGTTCTTCTTAATGGTTATATGACCCAACATGATTGGCACTAATTACAGCCTATCCCTTTATAAAGGAGGCCTTATTAGGAAGTGGTGCTGTTCTCCTTCTTTCCTTCGCTGATTTACTGTTCTTTTAATCCTTTGCTTCAACCTAATGAAAGACTTTCCCTGCATGTACCAGTGTGCAAAATGCACCTCAGTGTAGCTTAAAAATTTGTTCATCATGAACACAGGCTTAGAAAAAGGGTTTGAAATTTGAAGGCTACTTTTTGTTTAAATGTGTGATTTAAAGGTATTACAATCTGTAATATAAGCTATTTATCAGGTGTTACTTTTTTTTCTCAATCATGATTAGATTTATCCAGTAAATTGTTTGTGGTTTCAGATTCACATAGAATATGTTGAGGCATCAAACCATGTTTTCATTTTGAGAGACAGGCAGGTAAAAAAGGTTTAAAAAGATTGGCTTTTTAAATATTCTGATGGTAAAACAGATGTCAATATGTAAGATAATGTTCTTAAATCAATTTTGACCAAATATGTAGTTACTGTATTTTGGCTTTGTAGGGCAGAACACAGCTACACACAATGTTGGTGTGTGATTCACTCTGTATTTCATTGCTCAGCTGCCATCTCATTGATTTGTCATTGTGCTTTAAAGACTAACTTAACTGATATTTATTTGTTCCTTGGT
Source organism: Nannoperca australis (assembly GCA_036023655.1). Classification (NCBI taxonomy): domain Eukaryota; kingdom Metazoa; phylum Chordata; class Actinopteri; order Centrarchiformes; family Percichthyidae; genus Nannoperca; species Nannoperca australis. Next base: position 12,514 of record JAVQJD010085590.1, on the reverse strand, counting down.
TTAGTTTTTGCTTCTACATGTTTTGTTGTTTCGCTCAGCAACTTCATTATTTCCTAGAAGACGACGAGAAGCACAAAAACAGATCACGTCGTTATACAGTGCCTGCAGGATATTATCCTGATGTACCTGTGCAAATTGTCTGCCATGACCACTTCTCTGTAGCCCTTACAAACTGAATGTGTCATATCGTCCTCTATGTAATCTTGCATTACTGGTGTCTGGGCGAGAATGGTTTCAAAAACAAACAGCAGCCATGTAAGTATTTTCATCAATTTAGTTCTCAGATTGCAGCTGTCAAGAGCATTTGAGGCTTCCCTCAATCCACAATACCCCTAAAAATGTTGTGTCTGTTGTCTCTGTCATACAATGTTGGCACCTGTACAAGTTCACTCAGTAATCTCTTATGCAATTATACTAAAAGGTATATGAGGACACATTAGAAACACTCGTTCAGCTTGACATGCATGCACCAACACACAGCAAATTATCTTTCTCTTTCACACACACACACACACCTCACAGCATGGACAGGCAGCAGGAAAGACACTGGTGTAGTTGGAGTGGAGACAGTGGGTTTTAATGACACAGTATCTCTCAGAACGCTGTTCCAATAATTATGCTCTGTTTGACGTGGATCTGTCATTGGCATTGATTGTTTGTTCTGATGCCCACCTCCTTGGGGAGAAAAGTGTGTGAGTGTAGTGAGGAGGGGGTGTGTGTTTGTATCTCCTGTAGTTGAACAAGTTGCATTCAGGAGCCCATGGGAAGCACAAACTGGAGCCATTGGTGAGATTGGTATCGTGTTAATGGCTCCAGAGGCTCCAAGATACATAGCAGCAAAACCATAAGAGGCATTGGAATGTGGAGCTCTCCGGAATCATTGTCATAATTAGGGACAATTCCACACAGAGACCCAAACCCTATTGTGACCATTTGGAACCTGTTTTGTCTGACTTGCCTCATATCTCACTACGGTGCTTGTGTCTGGGTGTTTGTGTGTATTAAAGGAATAGATAGACATTTTTCGCAGACAGTTTGATAGATTGAAGATTGATACCACTCTCATGCCTGTGTGTTTTATATGAGGCGACAGTTAGTTTAGCATGAAGACTGAAAACAGAGGGGAACACCTAGCCTAGCTCTGTCCAACTTGTTGGATTTATACATTGATTTTGGTAAGGATTAAACCAGGGATTTTCATTGTGACAATGATGTGTTACCTTTTTCTATTTGGAGGACAATCATGGTCTGAGGTTCTCATGATGCTTCGGGGGATGTAAACAATAAGCATAATGCTGCTACAGACTTAACTACAACTATTTTAATATTTTTGTTTACATTTTGGCAAATTGGCAGCATTAAAACTGCCGAATTAGCTATTAACTCTTCCTGTTTGTACTGTACTCATGGATGTAAAGACAACTATCACTGGATTACTTTGATAAAGACTAAACGTATTCTGGAGTAATAAGGAGACCTTTTCCTCAATCCTCCAGTTACAGGAGCATGTTCCAATGCTTCTTTATGCAGCAGAAGCATTGCGCTCAGTTGTTATGAAAAACATGTCAGACATCCAGTGTAATACATGCCTATCAGAAGACAGATGATTAGACCTTAAATAGCATTATTGATGCTAATAAGGGAAAATATCCCTTATTATCTTCCCCCCCAGTAATAGCAGAGGATAGAGCAGGGGGATGTGGGGGGGGGGGGGGGACTCCTGGGAATAAAAACTACAGACTTGCTCTGGTTGTGGGCCGGTAGCTCATGTCTGAGGGTGTGGTGAGTCCGGAGGTTTAGTATGGAAGGCTGAGGGGCCCCAGAGTGATGAAGCAGGCGGGACATAATTGGAGTAACTGCTACTTAGGGTTTAGGCCAATTACTCCACAACTCCTGCTCTTATGACGTATTTGAGAAATTGACAGGTGCTGAACTAAAGTCATCTAGTCCACATTAATTTCTTCATAATTAAATGTATTTTATTGGCCTGTCTTTATGTGCTTTGCTTTAGTTTCATTATTTTTCAGTGTTCAGAACCTGAAACGGTGTCTTCTATTAAATGGCAACAAATCCAATTTAACTCACATTGGCAATCATGGGCCACTGTTATTTCCTATATACATAAATGATATTCTATCTGTCTGCTTTGAGTGTAGAACTCATTTGTAAGCAGATGACACAATTATTTTTACATCAAAATCTCATTATTAAATTCAGTATTCACTTCAGTGTGATTTTAAAACTGTTCACAGTTGTTGTCTTGCCAACTATTATGTTCTTCTTGCTTCTTGGTGTTAAACAGCAAGTGATAAAGATGAATTAACGTGATAACTACAATTTTGTTATTAGTTTTCTTTACTCTTTGCCGTGTGTTTCTGTCGGTTTTTCTGTATATTAATAGTTGGTCAAATGTAATGCCTTGTCAGGACCCTCTTGAAAAGGAGATGATTCATCTCAAGAGGCTCATCCTTCTTTAATATTAGAATGGTGTGGATGGTGATGTTTTGGTGTAAAAGCTCTTGAGTGGGCCTGAAACTCATTCTATGCAAATAATTAGCTAAATAAGTGATTACAAACACAAACCTGCAGGGGAACAAACTTCATAAAGAGAGAGAATCATAACTCAAGAACGTATGACAGCAGCAAAAATTTGTCAATAGCTTTAACTCATCTATTTTCTCTAATTAATGGGAAGCATAAAAAGATTTTAAAGATTTTAGCTTTTCATATCATCCCTTTTTATCCCTTTCTCTCTTTTCTCTCAAATGCTAGCATTCACCCCTGTTGTTGTTGTTGTTGTTAGCATGTTGATGAACTGTAAACCTGTTGAACTGTAAACACCTTACCTTGCTAATAACCATTCCCCTTCAGTTTTGGGAAAATCCACTCTTGGATGATGATGGTGTTTCTACCCTTGCAGTAGGCAGGAACCCCACGAGCCTCCTGCCTACTGCTCCGTCAGCAGCTTGACCTTCTGAAACTGTTATAGTCTGTTAGTGATACATTTTGTTACATTCCATGGGTCTCACCTGTCTTGTTCCTTCAGTTCCTGCCCTAGTGTTTTTTTGATTATGCTCACCTGTTCCCATTTGAAACCTGCCCCTGATTCCCTCATTTGCCACTTCCCTATATGTACCACTCCTCTTTCTTTGTTCTCTTGTTGGTTCATTGTCATATTCTCTGTTTTCGTTCTGTGTGTCGTGTTCCCTGTTTTCCTAAGTTACTGCATGTAAGTTTTGTCTTTAAAAAAAAGCTGCTCCCATCTGTCTGCATTTGGGTCTTTCCCCTGCTGCCTAATAGCAAACCGTGACAAACGCCTGAGTCAGTGTCAGACTGGCCTTTTTTTCGATCTGCAGGCGAAGAGTGTGTTTTTTCTTTTCTTTTTCTCCATTACTCAAATTAAGACTGTCAAATGTCTGTATATCCTGGTGAAGACCGATCCAATAGATTCGCAGATGCCCAGGCGTCTGCCATCCATTTGTTCCATATGTAATCTCATATATCACACTTGTCAGTCCTGGGCAGCTTTAATCTCCCAGAAGCTTTTAGTAGAAATCCCACTGACAGTGTTATTTGAAATGCCCAATGATTATTCATTATAGAGTTAACACTGTTAACATCTGTGGGAAGTTCTCTAAAGATGAAGATGCACTGAACAACTGTAAGGACGAAAATAACTTGTAAATTCTTACAAAGAAATTATATGTATTTTAATTGTGTTATGCCTGTTGCTGGGACTGTTGCTTGTCAGCACTGCCTAAAAAGCAGGTGTATTACCACCTTAAGACACAGGGATACAATGCGATGGCTTGTGGGATAAGACATTCAATATGAAAGGAGAAACACAAAACACCAATGTACTTTCACACAGTTCACAGCCTCCAGACTATAATCTGCCAAATCCTGTCATAATCCCATGGATGTATGTTTCAATAAGAAATATATACTGTATACTGTATGTACCTTCTTTCTCCGACTGCTATGTGATTATACCCATAGATGCATTTGAATGCGAAAGCATCTCTGGATGTTTTGGCAGGCCAATAAAACCGTGAAAAAAGAGTAATATTTGTAGACGTAACTCTTCTGCCTTGAGACAGGTTTACAGTCTCGTGCTGGCAGGATGGATTCCTGAAATAAACTTTCCAGACCCAGGGAGTGAAAACAACTCCCTTTTCTTTTGTGAGGGGGACAAGGCTCGGCCCGATATTCATCAGTGGGGATAACCTCTGACCCCAGAATCATATGACGCTGAGTGCTGGAGATCCCAGTGCAGCCAGACAGTCTGTCTGAGACGCCATCTCTCTCTCTCTTCCCGACACTTTTTCTCCCTCTCTGTCTCTCTACCTCCCACTTTTTCCTCTTTCCTCACCCTTCTTGCTATCTTAGGGGACTGTTTGAAAATTATAAGGGTGTAGAGGGATGCTAGAAAGAGTAGTTAATTTATATACATTTTTGGACTCACCCTTTGACTTCCTCCTCAAAACTGCAAAACCCTCCCCCAACAATTGAATTGTCTGAACTAATACAACATTAACATCTAAAAAGATGCTACAAAGAATTTAAGAGGGTTTATTTAAAAAACAACAACACACAAATAAAGACGTTGTTGTCTTTATGTTATTATGTTATTATATATTGAAATATTCGGGTTATTTTTTGAGCATACACAACTACATCTCCCATGAACATTTTGTATTCAATAGCTGTAATTTCTGCTGTCTAAAAGCTTCTACACTGGTCAGACCTCCTCTATCACCCATGGACTTAACTCTTCTTCAACCCACAATGGTCCAGGGCAATGATGTTCATTAAAGGCTGCTGAAACTGAAAGATTGAATAAACAATATTGCATAATTTAAAGAAAATACCATCTATAAACAAATAATGTACAGTATGTTGTGAACCACATGACATACTGTTAGAGTAAGGTTAGTTATTACAATTGTCAATGAAATTTTGAACAAAGTTTTCTTACTTCTAGAACAGAAAACCAGTTTAATTTGGGTTCTCATATACAACTAGTTGATCCTTTTTCTTAACAATAAATATTGAACTCTGGAGTGAGAAAACAAAAGAAAAACTCCTCCCTTGCTATCCCCAGAAGGTTAGACCTCCTTCCTTTAAGCACAAAGAAAACTTACAAAGCCCTTCCCCTTTTCTGACCCATCTCCCTTAATAATGCTCATACAGTCACTTTCTTGGCCCCCGTTTGAAACATTACTGACATCCACCCCTTTGTTCTGTGACACCATATAAACTTGATTTTATGAACTGAAGAAATCAGGAAAGAAATCTTAAAGGAATATCAGTGTCTCCCCTATAACTGTACTCCCTCCCCTTTCTCTCCACTACTCCTCAGATACCAGCATGCAGACCAGACGATGGGCTCTTACCGCTCCAAACAATTACCATTAGGTAGGCCATGACAGAGCTTTTCCACACCGTGCGACAGACTGAAACAGCTGCTGACAAGCCCATCTCTCCTGAGCCCTGCTCCAGTCTGCCCACGATGCTCTGATTGTGACACTGGTTTCTAGTAAGTACTCTCAGGACATACCTCAAGATGATGGCTTGATAAACAAATACTTAATGGGCTTCCTACACTATTTGATTTAATTTAACTGAGGGCCAGGAACTGCTAAATTGTTTCCTTCTTGCAGCGCTATACTGTGGCTAATTCTTGCTGCTTATCAGTGCGATTGTAGGTTTTAACCTTAACATGATGCAATGGATGTCAAGGTTGATGTATTGGAGGGTTTGTATTTGTTGAGGGGTAATTACAGAGCAACTATGGATAAATCTCAGGGTAGGATGCTTTCATACTTTCACTAATCCAGACATGGAGCCACTAAACATGTAATTATCTTATAATAGAAGTATGCACCATTTACATGCACTCAGATCATTCAACATAATGTAAGGGAAGATAATGTGATAATTTTCACAAAGATAACTACTGGGATTTGGTGTTTATACACTAATTGATGTTGGAATGTTGCACCGAGCCTACATTATGAACTAGAGCAACTTCTCGTCTGCAGACTATTACCTCATTTTTATTGCTGTGGTGTTAACAGTAAATGAAATATGTCCTCATGATGTATGGTGGCAAAACCTTACATTTGTTTTGATAAAAAGGGGGCTTACAGGTGGGTTGCAAGGGGCTGCGTCAAGTTGCTTACAGGAAGAGGAGACCACACCCTCATGCATACATTTCTGTTCACTTCAGAATTTGGCAACTGTAATGTTTGAGGCATTTCACTTAAGTGAATCATGGTTTAGAGCGGAGCCCTGTGCCAAAGAGGTGTTGGGTTTGAGTGCCGTGGTGTTCAGAATGAGGCAGAAAACGTGAGGTGACATGTTTGCTGGTATAGAGGACAGGGGGAGATACGCTTGTAATGAGTGCTTTGTAAGTTAATGGTATGCACAAGCCCGCCTCCTGCTATGTTTCCTAACTCAGCTCCAGAGGCAGAAACAGCAACAAGAACAATGCCAAAACATGTCATGTAGACAAGCTCAGGACACACGCATGTGGTGCTTGAGAAGTGGTTTGCGGAGTTTGTAGGCTATATAATCAGATTTTTACATGGCACATGAGTGTGTGGGGCTGTGTTGCATTGAATAAAACTGCAAGTGCTTTAACTGAAGGTACTCCTGACAGCTGTGTAACCCTGTTGCACCTGATTAATAATAGTGGTTGACATTTAGCATATTTAGTATCTTCCATACATATATATCTATATATAAATAGATATATATGTCAAAAGATAGGTTCCCCATTTTTTAAGTCTGTTTGAAACAATACTCACATGCCCATATGTACATTAAAACAGCTTTTGCTTGCTGTAATCATTCTTCCTGTTCCTACTGGGCATTCAAATATTGCTTCCTAACATACCTCCGCTTAAAGAGATGGGAAACAAATCCACAGTCCTTATTCTGTGCAAAAATATCTTCCAAAGGAAGTACAATATAAGGCTACAGCAGTCTGAGTTGGACAAATCGAGTCTTTCAAAGTTATAGTCTTTTCAGTTTCATATTGTGTTACTTCGCTGCCACTCAGCATGGAAACACTTTCCAGGGAGACACAAAGATGGAATTCTGTACTGAAAAGACAACAACATTGGAAGAAGCCTTAAAACTTAAACCTGCAATAACTGATCTTTTTAGTTTTGTTAAACTTGTTAGCAAACAGTTGCTCATTTACACATCTAAGAGTTACGGAGCAAGATTGGCATTCATTTGGAGTCGTGTTTATGGCCACCTGAAGAATGGAAGTCCAAAGATTAAAACATTCACTCTCTTCTAACTATAGAGGACTGGAGTGTAGAGATTTAGAGGACTGTGGAATTTGTGCCTCATCTCTTACATTGGAAGCACGTTCGTAAGCAATCTTTTAATGTCCAGTATGAATACAGCAAGCAATAACTGTTTCAATGTGTGTATGGGCGTATGAGTATTGTTTTAAAATAGACAAATATTTTTTAAGCTATCCTTTAAACTACTTGATATAATACAGTGCTGGCACCGACAGAACTTGGACTGTTTATGGATGCTCAGATGTGTTTGTGTGTAACATCTTGCTGCAGCACAGCGGAGAGTAGCGTCTGAACCAAGGATGGGTATGGCTTAAAGCTGTGTGGGACAACTGGGACATGGGACAACTGGCTGTGACGGCATTTCCCTGGATATTCTCTCACATACTGTGTCTTTATTTCCAGTGGTCAAGCTCCCATGCAGCGCTCACCATGGATAAATGCTGCTTTTGTCAAAGAGTTTTACCCCTCTGAGCAGCTGTCCACAACCCCTCAGGCACTCTTCTGCTCAGCAACCCAAGCAAGTGCATTTCGGCTGTCAGGGCAGAAATGAAAATTCAAGTTGAGAGACAGTTTTCATTATAGAGCACAGCCAACTTTAGATATCATGTTGAAAAAATATTTTTCTCAAGAAGGCGCTGTATGCAATGAATTAAAACCAGACACACCTGTGTACTGTGCATACTTGATGTGTGTACATATTGCATACCTTATGGCTTGGATACACCTAACACCTCAAACCATTTCACAATTCCCGGTAGTTGTATGACTCACTGATGCTCTGTGGATGTTCCCAAAAGTTGGTTTGTAGTCACACTAAGCTGTTAGCTTTCCATGAGTATGTGGCCATCAACACAGACACAGAGATCCAGCACAGCTGTGACTTTAAATATAATTAACTTGCATGGAAAATCTAAAATGTTCACTGAAAATCTTTGCAATAAAAAAAAATTAAAAGAAAAAAAGAAAAGAAAAGAGTTGGTCTATATAAACAGAAACCTGGGATGCAGGGAAATGTGGCTCTCAGCGGCTGATTAAATACAGGGGATGAAGGTTTGAAGCCAGGCAGAGCAAGTGTGTCACTAATAAGGCCTTGACTATTACCTGGACTGACAGCCAGAGAATGGGAGGAGAGGGGCTGGCTCCACACTGCTCAGTCAGCCAGAAAGCCCCCAAACGGCAGGGCTAACGCAGGTCAAGTGATTTGGCGCCTTGGGTGTATTAAAGCTATTTACAAGGGGCTAAAGGATTTACGTTGCTTCACCCATTCGGTCTGCACTTTTATATGACCTGGCACCGGGCTGCTAAGTTTTCTCTCAATCAATACAAAAAGGTAATAAAGAACATGACCTTTACGGGTGCTTTTTTGTTTAGTTGCAGAGGAAAGAAGTTTTTATGGGTGGCTCCTGACGCCTGGTGTGAAGGCAAACACATGAGATTACATGAGATCCTCTGCACACACGCACACACACGCACACACATTCATAATCATAATCAATGTTATACAACTGCCCCACTTGGGGTTTGGAGCATTTTGAAATCAATTACTTTAAGTTCACTTTTTAGCATTTACGAGCAGTATATAAACATTTAATACTTGATTTATAACACACGATGATGTATTTGTACATATATTGACACTTAAGTATAAGTAAGTATAAGTGGAGGCTGGTGTATTAGCAGATAATGAATGACAATATAGTTAAAAACAGTAATATAACATGTCTTCATAACAGAAGTTATAATAGTTGACACAAAGACAAAATTATTAAATACCTAAAAATATCCTGCAAAAAAACAACTGCAAACATTATAGTATGTTATAAATCTTTTATTAAATGTTTATTTACTGCGTCTAAATGTGAAATAGGGGCAATTAAACAAAATTGAATTTTACGTAACTTTTTGTGATGGTCAAAACTAACATCAGTTTCTTCATACGTCTCATAATAATCCATCTCTAAGAATGTACTATTAAAAAGAAAATTCATTAACATTAAATTATTTATTATAGAAGTTGATATTTCAGCCTTAAAGTTTTTAGGAGCCCTCTTTTACAGCTCACAAAAAAAAAAACATACTTCACATTGTTTTATCAGCTTGATACTTCATGGCTTCTGGCAGCTGTAAAACAAAGTTAAATACAATGCATTTAATTTGCTCTATATGTGCGATCGGTGTTGACAATAGTTGTTATGTAGAACTCCTTCTCCCAAGTCCTTTTGGGTTTCTGTTATTAGAGTTTGATAACAGCTTGGTCATAAGAGGTCTACTAGGGAGATCAACTTCTCTATAATATTGTACTATTTTTATAAACCATTTGCAAATATTTGACACACTGTCTTAATGACTCTTGCTGCCCCCTAGTGACTTTAGCCTTATTGGCTAAATGAAATGAGTGTTCATTTATTTTGTTGTATCTTTTGTGATGTATTGATAAGAAGTTTGAGCAAGACTCATTTGAATTATGCTTACATGTCTATTCATGTATTCTTTTTTATGTCACTACTCATCTCCCCTGAAGAAGACCTGCAGTTGGTCAAAACATTGCTTTTTATCACTACAATTTAGAGGGAAATATTGTACATTTTATTACTACTACATTTATTTTACAGCTATAGTTTCTAGTTACTTTTCAGATTTATATTTTACATAAAAGACATATGATAAACTTAATTTATTGTTACAGTTATTCTCAATATTTTTAGATTGTGACCAAAACAATAGATTTTTCCTTCTTTCCTCTCCCACTAATTCATCTTGTGACCCTTTGGAGGGACTTGGTTGGGAACCACTAGACTAAACTACCAGCTACAATTGTAAAATGCTGCTTATACATGAATAAATCTGTATCTATTATATAAAAAATGATGTCAATCAAGGGCCATTTTTCTGTAGAACCTGTACATCTTCTTTTTATACCTTTAACTACATCTAGGTAATGATACTTTTCTTCAGTATTTCGACCTTGTTGTGTTGGTATGCTTACATAAGTGAAAGATCTGAGCACTTATTCCGCCACTGTTTACCGTTGACTTTTCACATAAAGATATATGCTGCCATCTTGTGGATAACTTTGCAAAGTAACCAAAAGTAGCAAAAGCTTGCCACAGGGCGTTTCTGACATTTACTCACATAGTCTATACCCAAGTACAATTTTAAGGTACTTGTATTTTACTTGAGTATTTCCATTTTCTGCTACTTAATACTTTTACTACACAACATTTAAGTGGAAAATATGATACTTTTAATTAAATGTATTAATTTGATAACTTTGCTAAATCTGATTAATAATACAAAATATATAAATGATGATCATGTATAAATATAAATTACAATGAGATAAAACCTCATTGATAAAACAGTAATATAATATATATTATTCTGCAATCATTCTGCATAATGAGTACTTTTACTTTGGGTATTTTAAATATAATTTGATCCTAATACTTTATATATATTTTTACACTGTGGTATTGCTTCTTTTACTTAAGTATAAGATCTGAGCACTTCTTCCGCCACTGGCTTCTGTCTTGTTTCCCCTCAATAAATGTAATCAATGAGACCCACCCTTAAACAAAGCTACAGCTACACCATTTTGTTGTACACCAGCCTCAAGCTCAAAGGTTATGAGGCAGCAATATGCCGATGTTTAGTAGAACATAATGAATCCTGAATGATGCTCAGCCCTTTGATCACATCACACAACTCAATAGTGCAATTAAGCCAGTAATTAATAATAGATTTAAAATCCACACATCCACGGCAGCCAGTACAGAGATGCCTGCTTCAAATCAATTTAGCAAAATGGAGAAAAAAAGGGGATGAAACTGTAATTACTCAAATCAATCAAAAACTGTGATTGAACCTCTGGCGCATAAAAACACACACACATACACACACACACACACACAGACACGCGATTTTACAGCCATTGGCCTGTCAGTGCCCCTAACCTGCCAGCTCCAGAAAGGCTCCAGATTAGATCAAACTCCAGGTTGCCCATTTCGATTCTAAAAGCAGCTGTACGACACTCTGTTACCATGACGACACTCAGAGTCTGGTCTGCTGTCTGCAGGCATAAAAATAGACAGGGGTGGGGTTGGGGGGTGGGGGGTGGTTCAGTTCAGGACTTGCTGAGATGATAGTGGGCAACAGACAATCAAAAAAAGAGGGTGATTAGACCACAGTCGTTAGGCTGCTGGAGAATCTGGCACTGGCCCTTACGCAAACTACGATAATACAGAAACAGGCTGGAAGACTTGAACCCAAACTTTTCTGACTTTGTGGTTTGTTTCCTGAAGTGTGTGCAGACATCAAGGTTCATAGTTTGATCTGCTGTGACGGGGTGAAACCTGCCCACCTGAGTCAGAAGGTGACAGGTACTTGGCTTATTAGGATTATGTATGGATTACTGTGTACTATATAAAGAGCCAGCCCCTTCAACCAGATCCTCTGTATGAAATTACTGTTAACATGTTTTGTTGGAAAGTCAATTAAACGACTACAAAGAGACCAATATGACAACAAAGACAAACCAAAGAAAACTAAGACAACAAAAACATGCAACATGACCACAAAGAAATTAAATATGACCACAAAGTCATGCAAAATGACAACAAAGAGACTCAAAGAGACCACAAAGAGATACAATAGACTAAAACGAGAATCAGAATTATTAGAAAGAGAAACGCAGATGCATCATTTGTTGTTGTTTAGTGTTTCTTTCAGTGTGGGTGTCTTGCTCCTGTATGTGAATGGGAAATGGACTGTATTTATACAATGCCTTTTACCTGCTTTACAATTCTCTCATAAGGTACACTTCTCTTTGACCTATTCACCCACCCACACCCTCACACACTGATGGCGTTGGAGCTGCCATGCAAGGTGTTAACTTGGTCTGCCCATCGGGAGCAACTATGGGTTTAGTGCTGTACTTGATCCGTCAACTGTGTGATTAATGAACGACCTGCCCTATGTCCTTTTACATATATACAGTGTTAAGTACACTAATACAGTAATAAGTAATGTAACTATTTTGATTACTTCATTAAAGTAATGTAACTTATTACATTTGATTACTTTTTGATTACTTTACTTTAACAAATGTTTTAAGCAGGGCAATAAAGCTGAAAAGTCCTAAAATATACATTTAAACCAGGCAGTGTAAACCTCCCAACAGTTCTCAACACAGA
>JAVQJD010085587.1:0-23307 GCA_036023655.1 Nannoperca australis | reverse complement strand
ACACACACACACACACACACACACACACACACACACACACACACACACACACGATTATCTAATAGACTGCGGGGAGGATAATTGCATAAACTAATCGATACCACCTCATTAGAGGAACTGTTTCGGCTAAAAAGTCAATCTCACCACCCATCAGAGTCCTGTCACTGTATATGTTAAGAGGAAAACATCACTTTGCTTGGATGCCAAAATAGGTTTATCCAAGAACACTTTAGCAGAAATGCATTTACAGGAAGACAACATAACAGACATTACAGGAAAGTTTAGCTCTCTAACTTCCTTGAAATGGCAGTAAAGCTCTCCTGACGGCTCCGTTCTGTCCTTTACATTTATAATCAACGTGTACAAACTCTGCATTCAGACTGCAGGAACCTGCGGAGAGTTCAGCTGCAAACACAATACAGGGATGATTGAAAATATATGCTCTTCTAACAGTGTTTCAACGCAAATCTCTGCTGGTTTATTTCCATGAAATGAGTTTCTAACAGTTAAGAGTCGGTTCACCCAGAAACGATGAAGGTACTTTTGGTTATATCTGTTCTGCCCCAGTGGGGGGGGGTTAAAGGAATTTTGTTCGATGTTCGGAAAATTTAAATAGAACATAAAAACAAAAGGTATGCCCATTACTCAGAACATGCTGTCAACACACTAGTAGGTCGTCCAAAATTCTCAAAACCTGGGCAAATCAAACTGAAACACACTTGGTGCAAGTGACACATCGTCTGTAATTTGGGTGATTTGACCCTCGATCTCTCTAATAGTTTTAGTCTGATTGCTCTGCTGGTTACAAAAGAGTACCTCTGAACCAGCAGACGTAAACCCTGCAGAGATGCTGCTCAACACGACCCTGGACCTCGCGTCTGTTTGCTCACTGTAGGGGTGCGTTCACACCAGGCCTGTTTATTATCTCTTATGTAATTCTCTGCAGGGAGTCGATTAGTCAATGCGACCAAATTCAGATTTATTCTTGTAAACACTCCAGAGCTTGGTTCGGTCAGACTGCTGAGAAAGCCACTGTTATACTCTGTGGTGACATCTGAAATATGAATCTTCCAGTTAACCAACAACTGAACTTCTTTTGGGTCCATGTGACCTCCTCTGAAGGCCGGAGCCACCTGTAAGAACTCTTTTAACTTAAATAAAACAAATAAATGACTCCTACTTCCTGGAGTAACGAGGCTGCGTAAAACCTCAAAGCACACAGCCCGCGTTAAAGTTTTAAAGCTACATGTATAAACATCACAGACATGTTTCCTGCGTCATGCATTAACTCTGTACTCACCTTCACATGGTGGTGTTACAACGAACAACAGATCTTAAAGCATGAAGTTACAGGAGTTCACATTTGTTCTTTTGTATGAACGATTTATGCAGCAAGGATTTCTGTGAATTACCATGTGACATAATGTTCACATGGCATTAATATATACCGTGTACTGTAATGTGCAGGAGGAACATTGTGTGCAAGGTAATTAGTGGTTTGCCGCAGGTTGTACAGAGTGGACAAAATAAAAGAAACACCTTTCCTATAATGAAAAGCACTCAGAGCGTGTACCTCCACCAAAGCTGCTCAACGCTCTACATTTTATATTTGAGTAAAACTTTATTATAAAGGCTCGCTATTACTAATGATGCCCTAATCATTCCCTCTTAAGCTTCCAGGAAATAATATGTAATTCACAACTTATTATGGACAATGTTCTGCTAGAGCTGCTCCATTCAAACGCAGTATTTAGAAATCATTCATTTCTTATTGGAACCTTTATTCTTTCCACATGTTGAAAAGCCAAACTGACAATTTGTGGATGTTGAGCTGACCTGCTGTGCACTGACTAAGAGACTGTGTTACCCAAGCTCAGCAATGCATTGGCATGTTATTTGAAGAGAATCTCTATTTAAACTGTAATTAGAGGCAGATTTTATAATTCTTCCCAGGAAATATGCAAAGAAATAATAAAAAATAAAAGGAAAATGTTTTAAAATGACATCAATACTTAGCATACAGTAAGAGAAGCAGGCATGCTGACATCAAGGTGTTTTTAACATGCCAGCTTTTGGCACTTTTGACATATGTTGACTATTTTATAATTATCTGATGTTCCAATTCAATTCTTTGATGCACAAAGTGAACGCTGCTGCAGTGACTCTGCCAAACGGTTTGTGTGAATACATCTAATATGTATATTTGGGGTGTACAACATAGTTATAACAGTGTAGAGTGTATAACATACAGTTGAATCCAGACATGACACTACTGTACTGAAGTGTTTGTGCTCCACCCAGAGTGATTTGACATGGGTTATTTGAACACAATCACCAGTGAGACACTTGCATCATATTTTCATTTTATTCCTAGTATAAGAGACATACAATGATATTCTGTGAGACCAAATTCATAGTAATTCAAGAGGCGTAGCCTGGAAATCGAAACCAAAAAAAAACCCAAAACATAATACTGAATCAATGAGACCCTGCCCAGATACAATGTATTTACACCAAATCAATGCTGATAGAGCTATTATAGGTGAGACCGCTCCCCCTCCCATACAAGCTGTCCCTGGCAGTAAAAACCAAAACACTCCTCTGCTCGTCAAACACTAGCTGCCACAATTCCTCTTATGAAACATTGCGGTCACGACCTTAAATCAAGCTGGATGTTTTGTGTTTGTTGTTCGAAAGCTATTTAATGCTCTGCTGCCTGTTAATATCCAAATCTTTCAACAAATGGCCGTATTTTTCTTTTATTTTCTGGAGTTGGAGTATGAATAGTAAACTTTATATTGGGTCAAATGAGCTCTGGGAAATTTCAATCAATAAACACCACTTTCAGATACAGTAAATAGCGCAGTGCTGTTTTCACAGAATTGATCACAGTTCCAGTCAACCGTGGCCCAAGTGACAGGGGAGAGACTTGAAGCTGTGATATTTGTGAGGCAGAGCCGAATGGCATCGCCATCCCAGAGGGAAACCCTCAGCAGATGTTCGGCAGCGTGGCCACCTGGAAACCGGTTCCACGATTCTATCGATCCTAGATCAGAGTTCACTGCAGTTCTCAATGTTTCCTAAACACAAACTTGCTTCCTATTGGGTTGAAGTTGACGCCTGGTGACGCAGGTAAGTCAAAATCTAGAGCGGTAACCATTGTAGAAGTCCACCTTCATGCCTTCTTCCTGCATATAGTCTCTGATATTTATATAAAACAAAAACAATATAGTGTGACACATACTTTACATACGATTTCCTAAGAAAGAACTGAAAATGAAGCCACATTCCTGCTCCATCTATCAGCCTTCTACAACTGACTCCTACAATGGTTACAGGTCTGTAGATGATAACTTCAGAGGAACTGTGATCCGCTCCTTTAGGAACACAAATAGATGCTAATGCTACTGCAAAAACAAAAAACAAGCCAAACATGGCACCTGTCGGGAAAGTGACACCCAGTGGAAAGTGACATAATACGGAGGCAGTGGAACCTGAACGTCTGCAGTCTCAGGACGTGTACTCGCTTTGCCAAACGCTGAATAAAACAAAACTAAATCTTCAGGCTCACACTTCAGGGATAAAACTAACAAACAAACAAACAAAAATCCAAAGAGAAATGAAGGGTTTCATTCCAAAACACTGTATCCATCTTGAAAAAAATATATATCTGGTGCTTAATATTTACCAAAATAACATAATTTGCAAAATATTACCATGTAAAAAAAAAAAAAAAAAAAGTCTCAATATACTCAAGATATAACGTTAAATATGATTCATTAGTGAGTGTTACAATCATACTCGCAATTATAAGTTTATCAGAACAGGTGACACATTTTTAAATGACAAATATCTCATTCTGGAATGAAACTCTTCAAATATACAATAGATACTGTATGACACATACTGACGACCATAGAAAATGAAACACCTACAATATACTGTAGCATAGTAGCCATCTGAGCCCCTTGCATTAACCCCTACCCCCATGTCACAGACTATTATTAAATAAGGCACACATTTACACATACAGTTAAAATTTGGCTAGTAATTATTCCTTTATTTACAACCAATAGCCACAAAGTTAATAATTATAATAACTGCAGTCCATTCTGTTTTTTATGTTCATTCTCATAACGCCAGATGGCATGGCATTTTTGACTTGTCCTCTTTGGGTCCAAAACGTTTTAGAGTATACAGTATTGTTTATTTCTATTCCAGCGGATGTTAGACCCACTAGATTTGTGGAGCACCAATCTTATAGAAACATTCTCGAGGAACTTAAATGGACCCGACTGTGTCACTTCTGACCTGACATCTGCTGGGACGGGAAAAGAAAAGAGAGAGAAGACGAGTATAGCTGCGTTGTGTAAGTATTTCCTCTCACTTGTCAACACGAACACATTTGGTTCTGTGTTTTTAGCCAACTGACAATGACTTGTATTGATGAAGTGCATGATTTGGTGTCTCTAAGATATTTCTTAGAGGGTGGGGGGATCGTTTGATATGCCCAAAGATGAAAGAGTATAGTAAGGCAAAGACATAACTACTTTCAGGGGAATTTGCTGACTTTTCACCACAGGTTACATATACTGCATATGTATATGTATACATATACGGTGTGGATATAAACACACATATATATACACACACATGCATAATATAAACACATTCGAGGGTGGGGTGGGTGGGGACTGGTTACCAACACTACATCAGAAAAGGTTAAGCAAAAGCATGAATTTAAGCATTGCAGGAGCCTCCGGCTTTTAAGTCTTCAAGATGACAGATTTTGACTGAGTTTTTCCAACATCAACGCGTTAAACAACTAAGTTGCATTGTAAATCCACACTGAGGACATTGGCAGCCTAATATAAGGAGGTGGCGTCACGTCACCCGAGTCATCAGTTCTATAGTAAGCAAGTAGCTGAGCAATACCAATATGGTACAAAGATATTCGTTGGACAAAAAGAAGAGGGAAAAAACAAGTTTGGTTGAGGCTTTCGTCCACAGTGACACTTGCTGCCACGTGATCGGTTGTGTTTTCTTGTGAAGGTTTGAAACCTCAAACCCACTGCATTTCATCAAAGGGAAGTTCCTTCAAGAAGACTCAATGAGGGAGACTTCCTCTCTAGTCCAGGAGTGTACCTCCTCAGTAGTTGAACTTTCCCTGTTGGTTGACCGGGGACGTGGCAGGTATGAACAGGGGCTTGGGAGGGACGTCAGGTTTGAGAGAGGAGGCCCGGCGGACAATAGCGCCCCTGTGTGGGACCTCCTGTTGCTCTCCATTGTAGCTGTGCTGGCGTGTCAGATACCCATTAGGGATGAGGGGGTAGTGAACTTCGCAGGCGCTACCCGTTGAGTTCATACGTGCGAGGAGGGGAGGCGGCTGATGGGGAACACCGTTTCGTTGGCTGAAGCTATGCTGGCGAGGGATCATGCTGCCTCCTCCTCCGCCGCCTCCATTAGGCATCTTGGTGGCTGCAGCAATCAGCGAGTGCCTCTGGGAAGAGTGCCTCCTCTCCAAGGTGGACTGGTGGTGCTGGGGAATGTCTGGAGGAACATCCATGCGTCGGGTGAGGCTGTCTCGGGGTAAAGTGGATGAGCTGTAGTAGGGGGCAGATTCTGTCTCAGGAATCTGAGGTTGGATGCGGTTGGCGAATGGTAGTTGACCTCCACCGCTGGCCATCAGACCTGACGGGCTCATTAACTGGGAGCTCTTGCTGCTGCTTGCCTCGTGAATGTGCTTCAGCAGCTCATCCAGTGATGTTACCTCCATCACCTGAGAGTAACCAGGGTAAGGTTGCTGAGACAGCACACGTTCAACATTGTGGATTTTGCGTTCCTCTGGATGGAGGTGACCTCCGACTAGTGGCTGCCCATTGGACAGGGCATGGGAGTATGGGAAAACCTGTTGGTGAAGCAGGGCTGAGCTGGGCCTGGAGCCAACGTTGTGGGACTTTGGTTCCTTGGCATTGTTGCAATTCTGGTTCTTCTCCCACTGGTTTTTGAAGGCTTTCATGCTCTTGATGGGCAGTTCTGGGGTCGAGTCTGGTGTAGGCAGACCAGACAGCTCTGAGGAATGGTGGAGGTGATGGTGGTGGTGGGGGTGGACCAGGTCTCCCATTGTCATTCCGTGATGGCCGTTTCTCCTCGGTGGGTGATGCTCTTTGCTGCTGGCAAAGAAAGAGTTGTAGATCTTTGGCGATGACACCTCCAGCTTGTCATCCTTAATCTGGCTGTCCAGGAGACCATTGAGCTTGGCGAGGCTGCGAAGGGACAGGGCGTGTGGGATCGGGGCCTCAGGATCTTTCGACAACTTCTTGGTCTTATGGCCCGTGTGGTTACAGTAGCAGGAGACCAGGAAGCCAGAGAGGAAGGCGCCAAGGACGAAGGCCACCAAAACACAGGCAATCAGGAGAGTATAATGGACACTGTGATTGGTCTTTTCCAGCTCTGGCGGCCGCCTCACACCTTCAAAACAGAAACAGATTGAGAAAAGGGTACTTCAGTTAGAGCTAAACTTTTTCAAGAGCTAATATAGGTCAAGTAGCAGCTGGGACAGACAGGTTGTGTTTACAGGGGCTTCACTATGTGGAAAACAGCATGGGAGAGGTGTTTGAACTAAAGTCTTGGCTTCCTTTCCTTCTACTGTTAATAGATCAATACAGCCTTTCATTTAAGGACCTGTGCTTTCCCCTTAGACCGGCAGAGGCCAAGAGCTCCCCAGTCAGTGAGAAATCAACTCTGAAATGAGTTAGAGCTTTAAATATGGATGGGAACACAGCAGCAGGAACCTGATGTCATTTTCACAGACTCTGCTTTTCCAATGCGAGGATCAGGGGCGAGAGCACCTGGTATGATGAACGAGCCAAAAATAACAGGTCTATCCAATAGCTCACAGAGAATGGTGCCTTTGCCAAGACAGACTCAAATGAGGTTGTCAGATTCTTTCAAAATGAAGCCGAGGGGACAGTCTGTGCAACAGTGCACAAAAACCACAAGGTTAGTTAGTCGAGGTAGAGCTACCATGTAAATGTCCTTGGGTGATGTGACCCTAGCACTGTGTTTTGCCTAATGGCGTGAAAGGCAATGGCAATAAGAGGAGTGAAACCTGCCACCTCTCATAATCAGAGCTCATTTGCAAGAAGCTGCTGCCATCTGTGGTGTCAGACCCTTCTCTCCACCCTTAATGACAGTTTCTGTGAAACTGATTAGCCCGCCAAGGGGGACCGCAGAGCTGCACCGAGGATGGGAAAAATGCAGGTGTTCCTAACAAGCTAAATTCAGCAGCTAATGAAAGCTTCGTTGAGGAATGAAAATGGAAAATGATGTTTAAATCAGGCTTGATGATAGTTTATGACATGTTAAGAGTGATGATGATGATGACGAGGATGATGATCGGTGGATGAGTATAAAGGGAGATCAGTTGAATAATTAGATCTGCATTAGAGCGAATTTTTTTCTTTTCTCTGAATTAAGTGACCCAGACTTGACAGAATGAAGGCTCTCTGCTCCAGAAAGTTCTTATGAAGAAATTCAACAGCATTTCTCCCTGAATGAGTTATGACGTGAGCGATACTGATAAAATCTATCAGGGTATAGTGTATAATTATATATTGTGGTAGGGATCTACAGTATATCTCGTGATAGAACGCAATTGAAATACTGATTACAGTTAAAACATCAAAATGTCTGTTTCTATTGATTTGCAATCCTGTCTGCAACGGCTTCATACAACCACAGAGCTACCTTGGTAGAAACCGTATAGAAAGATCTCTACCGGCTGAAAAACGTCCATCGTTTCAAGTTATGTACAGTATCATCGTGTTGCCTAACCCTGCAGGGTGCATCATGGTTTTTCAATTCATGTGGAGTTGTTATGTGATGAAGCCATAAACTCAACTCAAATCCTCCCAAACTGATGAAAATCTGCAGTCATTTTGAGACTAACATTTTGAAAGGATTTCATTTTAGTGGAATGGAAGGAAACTATTGATACAGTGAGGCCAATGTAAACATTATTATTGGTAATGAGTTAAAAGGACCAAAAAGGGTCTTCCTCACTGTTTTTACCTTGATTGGAGGCAAATACTAAGGGACGCTGCAGAGGTGGAAAATCTTATCGGAGACTAGATTTCAGTCAAATCTCATCACAAATCCACAAGAGACAAACGCACTAAACTCATTTTCTAAAGCTTCAAAAGGCACCCGACACCGTGGTAATTACACAATGCATGATACATAAAGACAAGGCCATTTGCCTGTTGTCATCATTACAGCTTTAATTTGTCAGAAACGTGGTGGGATACGGCAACATTTGAATTTAACAAGGTCATGGGGGATCTGTATGTACACAGTTTCCGACCAACAGTTTTAAAAGGAGTTTATTATTTAGGTCATGGAGTTACTGTGAAACGTGGGTAGTTCTTTTTGCTCTTCATTATCTTGAGGTAGAGGTTTGAGCAGGTGTGCTTACAGAGGCTTATTATCTCATCGTCATGTATCACTACATTCCTTTTCGAGGGGTGCTTTGCTACCATTTTCCCTACAGAGAGATACTGTGGTGCACTACAATCTTTCTGGAAATAACACTTTGAATAGAGCTTCCAATTAAAAATGCTCAATTTTTGGCCATTTATTCTTATGATTGCCTCGACTTATGACCACATTAAAAAGTCATAAATCATAATTGTATCCCAGTGGGAGAGGCAATCAAAAGTAATGCTGCAGTGTGCCTGTTAATACTTCTTCTTTTCATCTTAGGCAATTTTCTTTTGGTCTCATTACACAGGCCGCCAATCAGCTGTGCCGCCACGTCATGTGTCCAAGTTCGTGGTTCCGACTGATCAGGGTCCTGGAGGTGGCAGCGGCCTGCAGCGTTGGTAATGAGCGGTGAAAGCCTGCGCTCATCTCGGTGTGCTTTCTGCCTGCTGTCACACCTGTGGCTTCCTGCTACCTGTGAGTCATGCGCTCCCTCTGGCCCGCGACACCCCCTCGCCCTGTCTGTGGCTACAGGCCTATGGAGGGGTCCCTCCTGGTTGAGTCTGGTGTGAGTCAAGTGCCCCGACAGGGGGTGAAACACGCAGCTGAGGTAAACAAACCCAGAGCCTACGAACGACCTGTCACAACATGTTTCATGAGCAGGCCAATGACTCAATCACTGCGTGTGTGGGACATATGGTGCCACTGGTCACAATGAAATGAATACCGTGTGAATACCGACAGCCTGGCAAGCAGCTAGGTGGCGCTCAGGAGGTGCTGACCAACTGTGAACACAGACTTAGGGTTTCATGAGCACATGGACTCTAAAAGATGAGGTTTGAGTTTACACAAATATTGTTTTAAACTTACAAAAAGTCTGTTTATGGGGGGAATTCGTCACCTCAAGTAGAGGCGATAATTAATGCCGATTTACGCTTGTTTCACAACTTCCCTTCAATGATAACAAAGCTTCAGAGTAAGTGTTCCCATCTTACATTGTTACATTATATTTCTGTATCCACTTAACGTGGTCTCGGCTCAGAGAAAGCTTAATATAGAGATACCAAAGTCTGCCAAAAGGTAAAAAGACAGATGGGCTGCGTGAGTGGAGGCAAGGGAGGCAATGGGAGAGAGGGATGTGGCAGCTAGGGGGGGAGGAAAAAGGAGGAAGATGAAGGGATGAAATTCAACCTTGGTGACAAACTGGCGATGAAGAGAGGAGTGAATGCGAGAGGACTCAAAGATCCAAGAGACAGGGGAGCAAGAGCAAAGCAAAAGAGTGGAGATGAAAGCTAGAGAGCTAAAAAAAAAAAAAAAGGATGGAGAGAACGAGTGGATGTATGTGTGAGGAGCAGATTTGAAGGAGGAGGAGGATGGGGAGAGAGGCAGAGTGAGAGACAAACAGAAGTGATGGGGTGAGTGACAGACCGTCACTCTGCTGGGTTTTGAAGCCTGGTGCTCTGCGGCAGCTGTGATGGGGTTAGAGAACAACCCTTGTGCTCCTCCACAGCGCCGTAGGAAGAGAAGGGCTCTCTGATTGCATCCATATTGTTAAAAATAGACGGTGCGGTAGGTTATGTAAACAGGCAACTTTTACACAGCGCTGTCTCTGCCGTCTGTCTCTGTCTTACTAATTGTCGATGGTTTTCGCATAAGGGAAATAAAATAAGGAGGTCTGACTGTTGTTACATGTGAAGTGTGTGGAAGTGACAACTTCTCTTAAGCATGTGAGTGATTAAGTAAATGGCTGCTGTCTTTGCAAGCTCCCGCAGACATCTTAAATCGACTTCATTAACAATACAGCACCCATAAGCGTTCCCATGACACCAATTACCTGTAATCTAAACGCTTTGAAGTTTCACACTTGCTCAATTGGGAAAGGATTCTTTTCACATCTCTAGCAGGACATTAAAGCATCCGAACGCTACAAAACTGGAATTTAAAATATTGCCAGGAAGGAGCGGCTACTTTAACTTCAAACACTTTCAATGTCAGATACAAAATAATTTAAGCAGAGGAACAACTTTTTCTTTTGTAGATTACTTTTCCATTGTATCAGGCTTTTCTCAAGGGTTTAGCGTTTAAATAGTTTGTAACCTGCAGAACAACTTGTGTTCTATTTTTGTGCATCAAGTGAAGACATTCCAAAATAGCCCTAATTAGTTTCTGCTTCTGCAAGCTTACAAGTGCATGTAATTGTTCCCTTAATGGCTACTTCATCCCAATGAGAAGCCAACGAGACAAAATGGCCCCAGGCTTCATAGGCAAGCATTACCCCCACCCCCCCTCTCCTGCTAATACTGGAGATTTATTTCTTCCACACTAAAAATAACAATTTAACTCCTGAAAGACAGCCTAAGGATGAAGATTGGAACAAATGAATTATTTTTCTTTTTCAAATCCGAGTGAAGAGCAGTGCAGCTCTGCTCTGCCGCTCTGAGCTTCAGTAATTTGACAGTTTTAATACCTGATCTCTGCACATTGACAGACATGGTTAGCATGGTGTCAGTGTACACGTGCACACACACACACACACTGGGTATGTGTGCAGGGTTCTGGCTGTTGACTGAGTGAATTCAATCATGTACACTTGTTATTAGGAATTTGCATAATATTCCACCTCAGTGCTCAGCCAATTGGATGCGGTTTAATATATGCACACGAGCTAAGGTGATATGGTGTGATGTTACAGATCCATTCCAATTGAAAAGTAGTGGTAATGAGCACCGCATTTCATTCCAGGTGTGCTGATGCACAGAGAGCATAGATTTCATTACAATTTTGATTGAATACTGGTAAATTGGGCGTGCTGTGGCATCTGGCAATCAGAAGCACACTGTCTGTATGAAGTCCTTCAATATTTACACCTGTGTTCTGAAGGAAAAGTCAAGTCCTTAAGTAGCAGGATACATTTAGTTTTAAACACTCAAACAACAGTTAGTGGTTTGGTTGAAAGGGCGGTTCATTCAAATGACAAATAAACTTCTCAGCCGTCAGTACAGGACATATGGAGGTGAGTGTTTGTACGGATTTCTACTTTTTTCCAATTAAATCTTCTAATGGAAAGACACATTGCAGTTTAATGTTACTACTTTGAGCAGCACATTTGTATTAGGGTGGAGGCAAAATGTCCTGAGGCAGGAAACATACAGTCTGAACTAAACTGCACGGCTAGACACCGCTAGGGTGAAATAAGAAAATCTGTTATTTTGTAATTTGGGGGAACCGACCCTTTAAAGTGGCATCTGATTCACTTATTACAAGCCATTAAACCAGACAGAGCACATGCACAAAGAAATGTCCTTTTCCCTTTCTTGCATCTTTTTACATGCAGTTGCATCAGAAACTTAAAAGAGAAGAGCTGTTTATTTGCCATTCAGTGGCTGGTGAAGCAAAAATTGTTCCAATGCAAACTTCCAACTGTTGCTGTGATGATTTACATGTAAGAGGGAAAGGCGGCACTGGAAGAATCTTGGCTTTAGCAACCAACTTAAAGAGACAGTCCACACCAAAGTCAGTCTTTTTAAAATGTATCTTGGTGCTGTTTTAGCTTAAAAACTGGATACATATAAAGAACATGCACCAAAGAAAAGGGTGAGCTCTGACCCTTAATCACAACGTTTAGTGGACACTTATCTTAACTAATCTTTGGAGTGAGCTGCTGCTTTAAGAGATGGAGAAACTGCTTGCAGGCCAGTCAAACACCTGCACACAGTTTCAGCCACCGACTGTAAAACTGGAAAGACAGATCATAAAAAGATGGTGAAAAGGGTCAGTGACAGAATTCAACAAAGGAGGCAGGTACAGCTAAAGGGTTAGTCCAACTAAAGAAAGGAAAGAACAAAGAAAAACAGGCAGGTGAAATGGGAGAAATACTCCCCAGAGGTCAATGAGACAGATTAAAGGGTAAGGGGTTAGGGCTAGGAGGTGCAGGATGTGATCACTGTGGGGCCCCGTGGGTCGCTGTGACGCTCAGAGCTGACGGCTCTCCATCCTGACGCTGAGCCGAGCTCGTGTAACCGACGTGGAATCAACAGCCATTAAAAGTGCCGGTTATGGAAAGTGAAGTATTCGGTGTGTGTAATGCCTCTAAGGTTAGTTTTAACAGCGCATTTCAGTGTGTTTACGCAGTAAAACATGATGTCACTTATAATCGCCGTAAAGTGCCGGTGAGCTGAGCGCAGGGAAAAATGGCCTACGTCTGTGTGACCTTTAATGAGCGTCATTACACCATGACTGTGACTCAGCGAGCCCAACTGGCAGTAACGTTTCTAAAAACTGATGTGGTGTGTGTGTGTGTGTGTGTGTGTGTGTGTGTGTGTGTGCGTGCGCGCACGTCATGGCCTGACTTGACATTATAAATCATGTAAGAGCAGCCAGTAGGGTCAAAGTAGATGAACGAGCTCAATGACATTCGACAGCCGGCAGTTTCTGCACCAAACATGTTCAGGATACGCAGCCTCAATCTGACCCTTAAAGATCTGAAAGTCTTTTAAATATTTTAATGTCCAACTTCACACACTGTCTGCTATCTGACGAAGTGACCGCCTTCAAAATGACTGCTAAACTGAAAAGTAAAAGTTTGGATAAATGTGTTGAAGTGTTGGTCACTTCATTAACGCTGCTGGATGGTGGTACTTAACAACTGAAGACTGACACTGTCATTTTGTATTATTACTTTTCTGGATTTCTGATAGGTGCTTTGCAGAGAAACGTTCTGTTTAATATTAAACCCTAAATATTTGATCATTTATTGCTTGTTTTTACTTCTAAAAAGAAAAATAACATTCAAATATTAATCATGAAATAGTGATGCTGATGTGGAACGAAGCCTCTCGAGCAGCAGATATTGTGACGGTGGTTAGAGGGGACACAGTCAGAGCCCTATCAGTGACTGGATGATACAGGCGGTGTCTGTTGCCATGGTCTTCAGAAGTATAAATAACTCTTTAGAAATCTAGCTGGCATCGATGCCCCCCCCCAGGACGGCAGCCCTTCTTCGTGGAAAGGTTCAGCCCGAGTTCACGCTCTGCTCTCCTCCTGTAGTGTTTTAATGAGTTTGAAAACGCAGCTTCACTTGATTCTATTATCTAGTCATCTCCCTGAGCTTGTCACCTAAATTAGCTGCTAGCCTGGCTTCTGAGACCAACCCACGGAAAAGGTCAAATTACAATGGAGGGCAGGAGAGGGGAACAAAACCACGCAGAGAGGTCTGGAACCGGGAGTCGTGTGCAACGCGGTTGTCGGCGTGGACGGAGAGGTGGGCGTTCTCCGGCCAGGAACAGCGCTAGTGCAACCTGACTGCTGGCATTTTTCTAAATAGCAGCAGGTCAGCAGGTTCCTGCACTTGTCTTTTATTCTTCCCTGGTGTTTACATAATGTAATGCAGCTGCCCACATCTGAGCGAATATTTCACCTCACAGTTTTTATGTGAGCTACATAAAACAAAAAATACAAATGTGGTTAGGATTAACAGGGCTGTGTGTGTTAAGTGAGTTCGAGTTTATATCTGGCTGACATTTATGGATGAAGTGGATTTACAGATGGTTTATTTCTACTCACATGATCTTTAAGAGATGTTTGCTGGCGGGGGAACTTTTGAAACTTGGGAAGCTTCTCTGTGCTGTCACATCTGTCACACATAATAAAGGTGAACAGTTCCTCCACAGCAAATATTAGTGACAATAAACTGACTATCCTTTCTGTAAAGGGTCATTTTAAAATGGTCACAGTCGTGAAAGAAATTAGCTAGTTTCATTAAAAATATGTCATGTTTCATACGTGTGCGAGACAAGATTCCTTTAATACGACTCCAACAACTGTGCAAACCTTTGTGCTATGCTTCAAATGATGACCATATATGCTGCTGTGCACATTGTATGCATGTGTGTTGTCTCGTGGAGAGCTTTTAGATGTGTGCATATGATTAAACAGACCCAGAGCTGAAGAGAATCTGACAGACAGGTAATTGATCATTTAGTCATCAACTATCTTTCAGGGATAACTTGTGTAAACATGCCTGTTTGACACGTCACAGGTGTGAAGTCTGTGCCGGCCTCCTGTCACTAACGTTATTAGTAAGCAAGACACAGTGAAGTCAAGATGATGGCATGTAATCATTTCTTTTCCAATACTGCATCAATAGTGTTTATTATATTATTAACACAAGTCCTTTCACAGCAACAGGCCTAAAAACCTGCCTGCCACAGTTATAATATATATGTGTGTATATATATATATATATATATATATATATATATATTTTCTACATGTTCACCCGGTATAACCTCTACTTCAGGTATGTTTTTGCTTTCATGGCTCAAGTTCTCATTATTGCGACTTAAGTCCAAGTCTCAAATCTGCAGGTCTGGTCTTTATTGAGGCGGTTGTATGTTTAGAATAACACTTGCTTGGTAACTTAGCCTGACAGCTAGCTGGCGAGCTAACTCTTTGTTGGAGTAAAGGCAAGACACTTTTCTCTGTTACCTGTGTTTCTTTGTGGCTTGGATCTATTTAACTGTAGTGTTTTCTAACTTTCGGTCAGGTATCTTTGTCTCCCTTGATTGGCGGTTCTATATTGGGCCACTATCTGTGCACTGTTGTCTACTGGCCCACCTTGTGGCTGCTGGGAGATTTGGGACACAGCTGCAGAGCCTCTACAGAAGGTACAGACACAAAAGCAGATATCTGGTGAGAAATAGACAGGAAGTGAAAGAGATTGGAGGCCCTCTTGGAACTTTGATGCTGTTACTTTGACACCAGCTCTTCTCCTGCCTTATCAACCTGCTCGCCCAGCTCTTCTGATTGAACCGGCAGCGTCACAGACTCTGGCTAAAATAGATTGCGTTGCTGTTTCTATTACATCCTCCCCCCTGTTGTCCGACTCCCTGGCTCAGGCCCCTGCTGGTTATTTATTTGTTATGGGCTTTTCTCATTTTGGCCTGAGTAGCTCATCATTGCAGCCACAGAGTCTGCCTGCGTGAATGGAAGCTTCTTTCACTTGCTCAGGATTTATGGACTTCTGACATGGTGCCTGTGCAAGCAACCGGCAAGGAGAGAACAAAAATTGCTTCATATTGCCTTGTCGTCCCTGAATCAAATCCAAATGAACTGCGTCTTCTTCCTAAACTTGCAGGAGAATACCCCCAAAACCTCTGTTCTTCCGTGTTACTTTACATGATCATTTCAGGGTCACAGAGACAATTTATTGCACTTCCCACCATGGTTGCAGCTCTTTGACTTGTATTTCCTACTTTTGAAAGCGTGTAATGTTAATCAGTATGAGTGCAAACTGTCAAATTAAAAATGTAAGAAATAATGAGGCTGAATCCTATAAAGATCAAGATGTAATGAAATATTCAAGAACTGGTTGGAGTTTTATAGGTCATGTCATTTATTGAGGAAGCTGGATGGTGTGGTGTAAATGTTGAAGCTTGTATTACTGCGAAATTACAGGTTTGATATATTTAACAATGTGTGAATAGAAAGTAAAAACTTGAACTTCCACTTCCTTGTAAGGAAACATCATTCAGAATCACTGACATCTGTAATTATACAAATTATGAACACAAAGCCCGACAATATAACCTTCAGAGCTGAAATGGTTGGTCAAGTCTTTTTTTTCTAGACAAAATGCTAAAAGGTTGGAAATGACTTTGATCATTACTTTGATCTAATCGACACAATGTTCATTTGTGTGGTTACAGGTGTAATGTTGCTGCACGACTCTATGTGCATTCAATCATTTGATCCTTTTTTGTGCATAATTGTAGTTTTACTTTGTTCAAATTAGGAACAGTTCGAATTCTAATATCAAGAACAGCAGTAGATTCTCATTTATCTCTGAATATGGACAGAGACGTCAGGACTTCAAGGTCTGCACAGTGAAATTACTCTCCAAGGGGAAAGGAAATTATAAATGTAAATGAATGGTCACATCAAAGAGCGAGAAACCGTGCTTGTGCTTTGAATTTTTTCAGTGTGTTGGAAAACATTGTGGGATATTTGTGTGTGCTGACGAGCTAAATAAAAGATGAGGTGCTGCCATGTGGGAGCAGTGTTGTTTAGACTCAGGTTCTCTACTTGATTTGAAGAGTTAATTAGAGCCAATATTTATTTCCAGTCATTAAATCTGCCGAGTTGAGTACATATAGATGTATGACTGAAGATAAAAGGACAAGAAGATCCTCCGCTAATATTCTTCAAGTCGTGTCCGAACCGTGTTTAGTGAATATCTACGCTCCATCTACCCACACAGGAACAATTAAGTGACGCACAGAAAATGATCGCATCACGAGGCGAATGAAGCGTACGCATCGATTAGCTAGTTTAGGTAGAGAAGGTTGTCCACTAATCCCCAGGGTTGACGGTTCAATCCCTGGCTCCTCCTGTCCACGTGGGCTCTGAACCCTAAGTTGCTCCCGATGGAGGCCGACACCTTGCATGGCAGCTTGGTCGCCACTAGTGTGTGAATGGGTGAATGAGATCAATCTGTGGAGCGCTTTATAAGTGAAGTCTATTTAGCATTCTGCCTTTCACTAGTGAGTTAAGTGTTAGTGAGCTAATGAAAGTGATATTTCACCCTGGAAGAACATTTACACATTAGCATGCATACCATCACATGACTCCTTGAGTGGTCCGCCTCCAGCAGGACGCTGCTTTCACTGACCAGGACTCGTTTTCTCAGCCTTCAGATATCATCACAAATGGCAAAGACAGCGTGGTCTCTGAAAACTGCCACCTATATAAAATAATAGTTGATTTGAATTTGTGCTATTTTAACAGTAGCTGTTGAAATGAGCACCGTTGCTATGGAAATGCAGGTTGGATGATTGAACTGATGCAGCTCTGAAAATGAGAGACTGTTCTACCAGAGTGAAACATTTTTGGGGGATTATTTTTTGTTAGTGGTGAGTCTGGTTAGAAGTGTACGGTGAGGCGTTCGGGGCCCAGCAGTGCAATCCCCCGCAGATTCACTGAGGACAGACATCCCTCCCCCTTACCCTCCATCTCCACACTGATTGGCTCCGAGTCAGGTGACCCTTGTTCCCCCACGGGGGGAGGGCCATCAGGACCTGTACCTCTTTCAGGGTCACCTGCCTCCTTTGGGAATGCCGCCCCATGATAGGTTGTGCTGGCGCTTGTGGGTGTGGTCTTTCCTGTGGTTGTGACGAAGGGGGGAGGAGGAGGAGGGAAGGGGGAGGGGGGGGCAACAGAGTGAGTGATTAGTGAAATGTGAATCAGCCTGGACAGTCAACTTCAGAGAAATGAGGGTGAGTCTCGAGTGGAAAGAAAACCGCCACCCGGTGATGATAGTGAGCAACATGATGAGCACACAGAGCAGAACTGAATTCATCCATCTGATACACCAGTGCAGCCGGTTACTTTCCAACCCACCTAATGTCTCCAGGTAACTTTGGCTTTCCAACATCACAATGTGTCCTTCTGCTATTCATAACTCCTTTAAAAACATCTCGTAGAACTCGTTTAGTGACTCTATATGTCTTAACACTCAGCTGAGCAAAAGGTGAAACTAAACACAGGAACTTTTAGAATATTTACTTCCTGGTTCAATATACCGTCATGAATTGAGAGAAATGACTTCCACAGTTTTTGTAATAAGTGAATCCTGGTTCTCCAGCTTATTTTAAATCCCCTCCCTTTTCTTTCCCATGGCCTTGAACTCCGACCACAGTTAAACCTCCTCTGCGTCCACTCTGCTAAGTGTTTTCACAGATAAGTTGAAATAGATACTGGTGGCTGGCTAGGCACCGCTTTATTCCCCCCCACACACTTCTTTTCCACTACCTCACCCGAGCTGAGCTCTTTCACAGGAAACTGTCACCTTGAGGCAGACCAGCAAACATTATGACGGCTAAATTTGGAGTAATTTCCAACTTAAGCCAAGAAACGCGCCTGCATCAGCTGCCACAGGCCAAGTATTATCAAAAGTATTTATCTTGATGACACACT
This sequence comes from Nannoperca australis, assembly GCA_036023655.1. NCBI lineage: Eukaryota > Metazoa > Chordata > Actinopteri > Centrarchiformes > Percichthyidae > Nannoperca > Nannoperca australis. The sequence continues at coordinate 4,854 of JAVQJD010085587.1, read as the reverse complement.
CCACATCTTGATAGCATTATTAGCTCTCTGTTGTCCTTGAGGTCCGGTGAGCAGCATGCTGCTATTGGCTTGGGCTCCTGCACTAATAAGCCAGCCATAATGTTAGCATTCTGCAGATCTCACACCCAGACTGGAGGAAAAAGGGCTTGTTCCCTCTCTCACTGGGAGCCAGTTGACAGCGTTCACTCTGAATGAGATGCCCCGTCAGTTCGCCATCTGCGCCGGGCAAAATTAAACCGTACACCAGGGGGTGGTTTGGCCCCGGCACCTCGGACAATAGCTCCAGGACTTCATCATTACTTCAATTTATAACCATTGTGCTATTCTGAGTGCACGTAGGATCATGTTGTTTGTCCAGTTTCACTGTTGATAAAGTACAAAAAAGGATATGCACATTATACAACAGAGGGACATTTGATTAGGTATTTGTCTCACACCGTTTCCTCTGCTTGCTGTGATTGTTTGGGTGACAGGGAAGTGGAAGAAAGAACACGTCCCTGCCTTTGTTGTTCTTTCGAAAAGGGGAACGGAGCCCCTCTGTGACAACAGCTTTGTTCGGCATATGGGGCGTTTTATTGTCTAGAAAAGCTGATAATTGATCTTCAGTGCACAGACTTAAAAGGCTTTTTGTGTGAATCAGCTAGAAAAAAAAATCTAAACACCAAACAACAACAGAGACAGAATCCGACTGCGTGTTGGGAGCTTCAAACAGCGCAGTGAAGCATCAGGGTGGTGAGAGCCCCGTAGGATTAAACAGGAGGGTTGCTCATCAACTCTCGCTACCGACTGAGTGGTAATTCCTCCAGCAGGGAGGCTTTACGGACTACTGAGGCACCGTGGGACTGCGGAGGTCCGGGCCGCAGCCTCTGGCAGACAAAGTGGCCTCTGTTCTGAGAAAGAGACTGAGGGAGATGCCGGATGGATGCTTCTGCTGAGCCGTAATGGCCGACGTCTTCCAGCATGACGGGCTCAGTGATGATACTAATCATGTGTTGGATCAACCACTGCCATTAGCTCCCTCGTGTCCCAATTTGTCTGGTGACAAAGGGATCGGAGTTTGAGCAAGTCTTAAAAACTTCTCATAAAGTTCAGACTGGTGCTTCAGTTGTGTAGATAAAAGCGTGTGAGGCTTGCCAACAGCTATCTGATTGAAAATGACTTTGAATGTTGCAGTGTTAGAAATCGGTCTGAACACCACCTCCTCAGTCTTATCTCGGAGCTAACCAGCTTGGCGGCATTTCTATTTCTATTCCGGCCATGCCAGGGGCTGCGCGCTGCGGCCAGCGGGGGAGTAATGGGACGTGACAGGGATGATGATCCTTCTTGATACAGGGCATTAGGCAGCCCAGCCGGCGGAGCTCCTGGTCCATCAAAGGAGTGATGCTGCAGACAATAGCTTCAATGTTTAAGCTGTCAGACTGGCTGAGGAGGAGAGGTGGCACCGGCCACTCAGCTGCCTCAATAAAATATTCCGTGACCTCCCAAGTTGGAAAGTGAAGAAACATTGACTTTGTAGGCATATAACTGAATAAATCGGATCCTCTTCTCCAGATAAAGTAACAGGTCCAGTATGAAGATACTTAAATACTTTATCATTATGGATCTGTCATAGTCGCTTATTCGCTTATTGGAGCATTTTACTCACCAACGTCGCCAACAGAATCAAACAGGCAGGAATACATCAAACACACCTACACTTTGAGACTTTGTGGTTAAACAGACCTACTGTACTTTAGCTGTGCATGCAAACTACTTCATGTATACACAGAATATATGGCCGCCCATTTAAAGGGAAACGTTTGGGTTTCTTTACAATCCGTGCGATCATCGAACTACTGGCGTACTTTGTTGTAGTGATGACGCAGCACCCAGGACCCGAACAACTGAACTGTTTGGGCAATACAATGTTAACATAACCAACAGGAATGGTAGGCAAAACTCTTCGAATAATAACCCACTCTACTCATTAACTGTGAATCATTGCAGTTGACAGACACACAAACCTTTTTGGGTGTAAAAAGTAGTTCTCTTTGAATCCTACTTGGGTGTAAGACTGCCTACCGAGTTCAGATTGCTAGCCTTTAGCTTGTTTGGTGGTGACCAGCTAGCTAGATCAGCTGAGGCGGCTGAATGAAAGTATAAAGACATGTCCACTGACCATACGCTGAATCTAGCGGCGTGTTTTGCTTGCGAGTGGTCGCCAGGACATCTGGAGAAAGACAAACACAAGGAAGTCAACATTAGATCAGCGTGTGTAGTTAAGATGCTCATTTGTTTCAGATGGGAGACAAGTATTGTTGAAAAGCACGCAATTTGTGGTTCCGATCACATCCCCAGGCACACGCAAAAGAGCTATAACCACCCACTTTGACTTACATAAAAACACTTCTATGAGCAAATGCTTAATTAACACAGAAAGATTGAGAACAGTATTCCAGCAGGGATCGAGAACGGGGGCGGACAAACTGCTCTTCAAGCTCCTTCAACATGAAATGAATTGCTGCCCTTGTTGAAATAAATACATCGTAATGCTCCATTATAATTCGTTAGATCCGCAATCACCTGAGCCTGCTGTCACTCTGCCATCCAGATCTGATGACAGCCTCTCTCTCTTTATTGTTTATGTAAATGTATGAGAATAAATAAATGTCTCCTTCTCACCGTGGCAGGTATCTGGAGGCTGATGGTAGCCGTTCTCCACATCCTGTTCAAACCCGCCTCTGAAGAGGAAGAAACAAAGACACACACACACACACACACACAAAGACAGTCAGTAAATTTGCATCAATCCATTTCCCTCACTGTCCATTTCTAACAAAGCACCTTGTTGAGTCTTTCTAAAATTGGTTCTGTTGATGAGGTCTGCTTGGAGACGGGGAGGTAAGTGCATCGTAACAACATTTAATTTGTTTTGTGTCTGGCTGAGGTCAGGGCGACTCAGAGCTGGCTGGTCCTGGAGGGAAAATCCACCCTCAGATCTTCTTACAAGACGGTGTATATCATCAATTTGGTGCAAGTTAGTTTGAGATGAAATGTTGCAATTTACTTTTGCGTGTCCTCAATTTCCCTCAATCTGCCTCCTCTGCTTGTACTTCACAGTCCTTTCCTACATCTTTCTAGTTCTGGGCCCCTCTCACTTACAGTACGCAGCACTTTCTGTAGCTGCACTGTATTTTAGTCTGCTGAGGCTGCCGCTGGTGAAATTGGTACCTCTGCGATGAATGCTTGACTCTATGATTGTTGAAAGTCTGAAAAGTAGTCTGGAGGGAAGTGATGTTGATTCAGAGCGACTGACACCAAAACCTGTCATTCACCACTGGTATTTACGTGGAAACACTCTGTGCATTTCTAATGGCATGAGAAATATGTTCACAAGACGTCTACAGTACATTCGGGACAACTTTCTGCAGGAATAAGAAAAATGGACTGAAAATATGAAGCGTTATCGTCGAAAACAGTTGAAATGTTTTTGTGTGGAACTGAGGACACTTCACTACCTGCTCTTACTATCTCAAGCCAGTACAGTGATTCATTATCAATATAGAATAATTCTCTATACGATATGGATGAGTTGCCTTTTTCAAAATGTGTAACTACATTGTACTTAACTTGAAAAGCGAGGCAGATTGTGCGTTTGTTTACTTTTTTGCTCCAATCAGGCCAAATAAAGCCTTTACAAATGTTTTTACTGTGCAATTTCTGCCGTTCTGAACTCGCTGCTGCACAATCCAAATCCTCTGAATTCGCTTTTTGAACCACTCCTCCAAACTGACAAGAAACCCAATCTGACAATTATTGATTTTCTGCTGCTCTGATGAAAATGTGCCTGCGATTGTTACGCCGTTCTCCCTCCAATCGACGCATCCATCGTTCTCCTTTGAGTCAATCAGAAATCAAAGTCTCATCCCGACGGCACACTCGGCGGTTGAGTAATGAGATTGAGGCGACGCACGGTGGAGCGGAAGCCCTTCTAGCCGAGCGGAGCGGAGCTTCGAAGCCAACAATCTTCCCACACGTTTTAATGAACCAAATCAAATAGACACGGGCTCATATACTGCACAAGCACAAGTGTAATGATCCAGTGTTCACGCAGAGACACTTTGTACAGGCCTGCAAGCACGCCTACTCTAGAACAAACCAATTAGTTCCTTATATAACCTAAACGCAAAGCTACATCTCACAGTCTTCCAGCAACCATCTATAATTAGCATTAACAAACTTTTCACGCACACGCGTCCCACACAGACACGAGCGAAACACATGATCTCGCACGTACAGGATGAGACTCACCAACACAAACATACCTCTCCGCTCCCAAGAGACGCAACAGATATCTAAACTGCAGGCAGGAGTCAGTGGACAGCCAACGAGCGAGAGCGCTGAACTCGGCTGGAAGGAGAAGAATCGGCTCAAAGAATTAATCACCTCAGTTTCTTCAGCATGTGTAAAAAGAAGCAGCTCTGCCATCACCTGTCAGGTTTAGGGATGTGTGTTTGTGAAAATCTGCTGCCAGGACCTGCTTGGTGAACAGATACACGCCCGGTGCACTAAATCACACCCTAAAAAACCCTGGCTCGCTTATAGTAAGTTCCCTAAAGTTTCCTGAGGATGGAGGGATTCAGTGTAAGACAGGAGGTGATTATCAAATCAAAGAATGCCAGGCTGAAGCTCAGAGTTCATGTGAAGAGTGAAGTGAAGGGGGAGAGAACAAACCTTCAAAAATATTAAAATGTATCTTTAGAGCAGGGGTCTCAAACTCAACTTATCTGGGGGCCACTGGAGTTAGAGTCTGGGTGAGGCTGGGCCGCATCAAGTATTCTACAAAAAAAGGTTCTCCTCCCTGTCATTGATGGC
>JAVQJD010085585.1:0-30421 GCA_036023655.1 Nannoperca australis | reverse complement strand
CTCTCTCTCACTCTCTCTCTCTCTCTCTCTCTCTCTCTCTCTCTCTCTCTCTCTCTCTCTCTCTCACACACACACACTCAAACATACAAATTCAAAAGGCTGATGAACTGTTGGAGAGTCATGACAGATGTTCCAAGCTTCATATTCATACAACAGCATCCTCTCCTCCTCGTGTTCCTTCCCTGCCTCCTTTTCTCACTCATCTGGCCCTTTATTCTTTTTTTCCTATTTTTATAGAAACTCCTCTCACTCATCTTATCCTTTCATTCATCTTTATTGCTTTTAAAACATCTCTTTTTGTTCTCCTTATTTATTCCTCTTCCATTTTGTTCCATTGTAATCTTTGTGTCACTTGCATCCTCCACTTTTCTCCCCCATCGTTAATTTGTTTGGATGTTCGTACACCATCTTCCTCTCTCCCCGTCCCTCCCCCTCTTGTCCTCAGTTCCTCTTCTCTTTTTCCCTTCCCTCCCCATCCCTTTACTGTCAATGCAGCTCTATATTCTGTAGTTCTACAGTCCATTCACTTTCAGCTCAATCAGCTCAAAACATTCAAAGGAAGAGTAGTTTTTTGCTATTGAAGGATATTCATTCTCAATTATTTCCTAAAAGTCTGGATATGACAGATCTTCATCCTTCCTTTTCCACTCTACTTCATGCCTCTGCCTTTGTACTATTATTTAATTAAATCATTCATGCTCATTCTTTGGGTCTTTCCTAATTTAACTGACTTTAGACTGTATGATGCAGCCTCCACATCTTTCCTAAATCCGTTCTTGCTTTCTTTCTTTCTTGAATTTGATGGCATGTTTCTTTGTTAACCATCTGCATCCCCATTACCCCCTTCCCCCCCCACTTCCTCTCCTTTTTTTGCCTCATTTCTTGCTTTTCTTCCCTACAAAGCTACAAAGTACTGCCACATGCTCCCCCCCCTGTCATTCTCTCGGAGGCCTATTGATTCTCTTCTGCCCCCCCCCCCCTTCCTCAACTGTCAGAAGGAGATGGGATCTTCTGATGTCCCCGACCATGATAAACAAATTCACTGTCTCACACACAACTCTTTGGACTACAGCGCACACACCCACAAATACTTAAATGCAAAGCAGATGGGAGACAGAGAGAGATGATCATTTGCACACCTCTTCATTTTTAACGTCTCTTGGGGTTGCAGGCTGAGGCTTTATTATGGCACTAGTCTTTATGTAGTCTTTCTTGCTCTATTTTTGCTCCAAATGCCTCTTTATCTCTAACATCTTTTTTTGTTGCATTTTCTCTTCCTTCCTACAACTTTTTTTTTTCCATATCTACATTTTTTTGTACTATTTTAATCATTGTCAGTACTTTATCAGAGTGACTTCATGATAAGCAAAATCCTACATCATCTCTCATCATCTAATTTATTTCTTCACTTTAACACAGTCCAAGCCCTGGTTTGGTGGAGTTACAGTTCTGTCCATCCCTCCATCCATTCACATCTCTGTTCACTTGTTCACTTCCCTACTTTTATAGTCCACCCATCACTCCAATCTCCAGTGTCCATTTTGCATCATCCATCCTCCTTTCTTTACTTTGTACTTTCTTTTATCCCTCCATGTGGCCACACTTGCCTCCTCAATCTCTCCATGCACCCACTGCCAGCTTCCATCCGTTCGTCTGTCCCACCTCCTCTCCCACCCTCCTTCCCTCCATTCATGCAAGTATTGATCTAGCTGTCCATGATATGTCATGGTGATTGACAGCTACTAATTGGCTTAATCCCACCCCTGGGGGCTTGTGGCTCTTTAGCTGATCTGGATACAGCTGTCCTATTGTCCAACAGCTGACACCATGACCCTCGGGAGCCAGTGAGGGACAGAGAGAGAAGAGACAGTGAGACGCAGAGAGAAAGATGCACATTTACAGAGACACAGCTTTTATTTTCTTTGAGATAATATATATTTAATTAGAAAAGTATCATTTGTACAAGTTAAGTTGAAGGAAAAGCACAGTTTCTTTCTTGGTCAGCTTATTTTTCACAACCCAAAATCATCAGTGTTATTAGCGCTTCATGCTATCACCTGAGGACAGGGTGCAGCATCAAGCACTGGAGCAAAGACACGTTCAACATTTTTGCATCTGCACTAACTTAAAATACTTAATATGTGTTATGGAAGTGGGACTCTGTTTTCCTTAAACATGGCAGCCAACTGCTAAAGTAGTACTAGAGTGCAGAGATGGAGAGCTTGATGGAGACCTCTGTCCTCTGGTGGCAGGTTTTCATCAACTGGTTTGACAGACGAGTCTCTGGCTCAAAGGTCAACGCTTCTTTCACTGCAATATATGTGCATCAACAACTATGTGTCCAGTCAAAGTGTCCTTGAGCGAGACAGCGAGTCGCTTAGATAGAAAAAAGAGAGAAAAGAGAAAAAGAGGTGCAAAGAAGCAGCCCTAAGCACACCCAGATTAGATTTGCTCTATTGAGGAGGCAAGGGGCAGAACACAGGGTCTTAGTGGATGCCACTAAGCCTTTAAAGACCCCCCCACCCTCAATCCCATTTATCCAGTAACTGACACACACTTTACATTTACATTAGGCCATGAAGACCTTAGTGGCCAAACATTCAGTCTCAAAGGCAGGTCATGATCACCTACAAGTCATTACTGGTTTAATAGCTTTGAATGTGTTTTTATTCATAATGATAAAGTGCAGTGGTGGGTTTGATTTCAGAGCAGTGCTCGTGTCATCAAACACTTCATTTCCTCGTATTTACAGACCTCAGGTCAGCTAATAACTCCATCCATCCATTATGATTCGTCTCTCAGCTGTTCCTTGACGAAAGCCTGGTTTTTGTGGTTGCACCGGAGCTCGAGTACGTTTTGGAGTGTGTTTGGGTTCACGGCTGATTTGACCTTTTGATGCCGACGCTAATAAACCAAATGTCAGGAAAGAAATGCTTGAAGGGCTTCATTTCAACATGGTATTGATCTTTATGTGACACTGGCACTCGTCGGGTTTGGCGTGACATTATAATTTTAAGCAAATGTCTTGACATCCTTCAACTGAAACAACGTAGTTTAATGAGTTGTTCCGGGTTAAGTGGACATTACTTGTTGTTTTCAGATGCTTAATAACTTATTTTGGAATAAACTAATGATGAATGCGTTTTGGTGAGTTGACGGGGGTGGGGGGGTGGGAGGCATGGGGGTAATGATAGGAACGAGGGAGGAAGAGGGAGGAATTGATCAGCAATGTTGCGGACCATTACACTTACCATGCATGTGTAATGACCCTAATTATCCCTCTAAATGACCCCCCCCCCCGACAAACACTCAACTCAGTGACAAACTGGAGGACACAAGGGAGATTGTGCCAAAACATCCACCCCTGCAAAACGATCCCCTCTGCTCTCTCCCTCCATTCTTGTCTCTCTCCCTGTTTTCTTGCCCCCCCCATTGAGCCCAACATGGTTGTTGAGGCCAAATCTCCTCCGTTCTTTCTTGACACAGAGAGGCCTTTGTTGTTCTGAGCTGCAATCACATACCTCAATAAGTCTGCACTGTTGGAATCACGTATCTCAACAAAGCAGCAAAGATGCTTCTTTATGCCAAAGGTCCCCCACACTGAAGCATGTTTGTCTGTCAACAGCCATCTGGGCAAAGTATGTGCCCCCTTCAGCAGCAAAACATGGGATCAAAATAACCCTTTTCTATGTTCTGGAGAGATGGCGTTTTTATTTGCATGATACTGGGAGCTCTACTGTCTCATTGAGAACCCAGAAACCTCTTTGTGAAACTCACAAAACAACTACAGCTTGCAGTTGAGTTAATATTTCTTTACCTAGTACTCAACACCAGCAGCACTGCGGTACTTACGTGTCCTTAAGCACCCGAACCTGTTCAGTGTAAATTGCGTCGAATAATCCCACCAGACAAACACTGTCTCTGGAGGAAAAAGGAAATCCTCATAAATGAGATGCCTTCAAATGTCACAGCAAGATATTTTCTTTGATATATTTCTTTTCATCTTGAGAGTGAAACTTGGTGACATGCAGCTCTCATTGCTCTAAACTACTCTTAAAGATTGCTGATTTGCCTTGTTGAATAAAACATTAGCATGCTCTGTGAATAAACCATCAGGACTGTTATGCCTCATATAAAAAAGTCAAAACAGCGGTCTAGACAACAATATGTACCCCTGAATGCCCGTCCATGCTCACACACACCTTTGTACTCTTATTACAGTAGACTTGAACTTTCCACAGACTCCTAATCCATACTGTATCCTTCACCACCAGACCTAAACTCAACCTAATGCTTCATCTAACTTTCGAAAACCTTGTCTGCTCTGTGGAAGAATGTGCAGGTCTTTCTATGGTTGTGTAGATACCTGCTTCTCATGAAGATTCATGCTTAAACCTACATACACAGAGCCCAGTGTGACCTCGCACATCTCACCTTTAGGTGAGACGGACACATGCAGGCAGACTGCCTGAAACCACGGTTATTTGTTCTGGCGATGCTCAGGTGCACGGGCATGTGCACCCAACTACGCAGGCTACACATTGACCTTGCATGGTCAGCTTTAGCACTAGTATGTGAAAACACCTCCCACGTGCACGGGTACATTGGAGTGACATGTGTGCATGCACACACACACCCTGTGACCTTGTCTGTTCAACCTTGCTAGTAGAATAAAAACTGTGTTGATGGCACTTGCTTTCACAACATCACAATAAAAATAAACACGGCTGTGACAAATTTGATGTCGCCCCACATAAACATTGAAAACTCATACAATGTATGAAAATGGCTCAAAGCAACTGCTGCTTCACTGGATTTAAAAATAACTCCAACTGGATTATCTGTATACATTTCGTTACGAACTGCAATGACATCCACTTCCATTTTATAGTCCATCAAAAACATATACAGCATGGTAAACATGCAAGGACTACAGATGGAAAGTAGCCTCTTCTATAACTACTAATGTGCACTGTGCAATAAATACATAAAAAAGATTTAATGATAAGCACAGAAAGGTTTAAAGGGTTGTTTTTGAATTTCAGGTGTTAATTGTATTTTGCATGTGGATTAATGGAAGTGTAAAGAAAAGGGTGACTGGACAGCAGATGCTTGGGCCTTCTATAGAGCGAAAACAATTAGCCAGTCACAGAGGAGGGCATATCTGTCATTCCCTGCTTCTCCTTTCACTGAAAAGGTCAGTGCAGTCACTGCTGCAACTAAAACCTAAAGTGACAGCGGAAGACATGGAGACTGTTTAGAAGAAGAGACAGATAAAAGATAGAGAAGAGAGAAACAAGCAAATATACCAATACGAACTCACAGGACAGATGACAAAATAAGAAAAGACGGAGAGAGAGGTTGCTTTAAGTGCTGCTCTGTGAATCTTTGAGTCATGGTCAGGGGATTAAGGCATAGAGCAGGCAAAGAAATAGACTGCAGTCGAGCTGTTCACATGGAAAAAAGTGAAATTAATATCGTCCGATGAAGAAGGAGCAGTCATATTCAATCAAATTACACCATTAAAAGTGTCACAGCCAGTGAAGCATGGCTAGAGAGCGGGACACAGGAAGAGCAGGGAGGAAAGACAGAAATGGGAAAAGATGCAAAAAGGGAGTGTGGGAGTTAGTAAGAGGGATAACAAGGAGAGAAAGGAAAGTGAAAAAATAAACACATACGCAGAAAGAGGTTATTATGGTAAAGAGGTCAACCTTGCAGTAATGCTCTGTCTTCTTGTGTGTGTGAATAGTGTCTGAGTGCAACGTTATCTCTATTTCTCACTGTGTATGTGCAAGCAGCTGAGCCGTCTTCTGCCTCTACACCGTCCCATCAGAGCCACGTGGGCACTCTTTGTTTGCGTGTTTAGTCTACGACTGAGACAGTTGTTATATAATCTCAAGGCCTTCTCTGTGCTAACAGTGTGTGAAGATGCAGCAGACAGAAACACTATCTTTCAGAGCACACCTTCATATCCGCCCAGCTGAATCAATGAGAACTCTGGTATTCAACTCATTGGTAAATATACTTATTATAGACGCCAACGTCATCCGTGCTCTCCTGTCTGATGCTTAATTTAGCAAACATAATATTAAGGGGTAATACTGAAAGCAGCTATTATACTCTATGCAATGTTGTATATTTATCAATAAAACTCTAAACTATTGAAGATATCTCTTGTAGTCAGGTTTATTATTGGAACCTTTTCAGGTGAGTTACTGTGCTCTGTTCATCTACAGCACAGTCAGGATAGAGTGGGGGGGGTGGGGGGAGGCATGCTGAAGAGGACAGGCGGAGAAAATAGAAGGAAAGAGGAGAGGGTAGGGGACGGGAGGGAGGGAGGGAGGGAGGGAGGAAGGAGAGGACGAGAGGGGAAGAGACAGGAGAGAGGATGAGAACTACGAGATAAGTCCCAGTGTGATCAAAGCATTACTTTGACATGAAGAGGAGGCCTCGCCAGCATGCTGCCTGGGTAATGTTAGAAAATGCACGTACACACTTTGAAACATTGAAATATGTGCCACTAAGAAGCCTCTTCTCCTATTTATTCAAGTGATACTGATATACACAGTAGGAAAGACTGCATTTCTAGATTACACATTATTTCCAGACCAAAGACTGTATATAAAGATGGACGACACGTCTCCACTTCATCCTACTATACAAAAATGATCGTGGTCTCACCCTTACGGAACCTGAACCAATCGCGAGCTCGCTCAATCATGATGCCTCACCCTCTTTTTAGTGCATCAAATAAAAACTTCAAACCAAACTTATCAAAAACTCCAACACGTGAACAAACATCAGTGTGAAAAGAACTAAAGAAAATGACAGAAACCATAGTTTCACATCCCATCTTCTAACACGGAGGGGGCGGGGTTTATCACGCATACTGCAGCCAGCCCCCAGGGGGCGATCAAAATGTTTTAGCTTCACTTTTGGGGAGGTGCCATGTCGTCAGTCTTTATATACAGTCTGTGATCCAGACATGAACAAAGACAAGCATTCTGATTGTCTGTGTCTAATGACTTTCATTTGCTGTAAACACAGGTGAATCATGGGTAAAAGATCCCTTTACCTAACACCCACTCCCACTAAGCCACAATTCAAGCAAAAGAATGAGCTTATATAGAGTGTCATAACCAGCTCCATACACCAGCAGACAGGACAAACAGCCGTTCTCTCGCTTGAAGAATTGGTTGCCATGACTCTATTGTTGTGACATTTCTCAAAATGATACGACCTACAAAATGATTTCACCGGTAAAATCAGTCCAAATGTTGTCACCATAACCCTTCTGCCTCCAGAAAACATTGAGGCTTTTTCTTGAAGAAGTAGGAAACACAATGGATGCGTTAAACATGGACATTAGACCGCTCATTTCCAGTGAGGAAGTTCTTAATAGGAAGCAGAGCCCCTCCTCCCACCATGACATCATACGCCACACATCATAACTATTTGTTGTGTGTTCTGCCTTCGAGCTGTTTGTTCATTATGCAGCTATTTCTGTCCGTCATGCACTGTCATTCAATTTCATTTCTCACTTTCTTGTTAGTTAAAACTGTGGCAAGACAAAGGGAGTGTGGGGAGGAACACATGACAAACGCTCTGGGCCGGACGGAGGTCACAGTTACATGTTTTTTTTAAAGTGGTGAGTACCAGGACACCATTTTTTTTGTTAAACTATCTATCAGTTTGTTTATCTGCTCTTCATCCACCCCTACGATAGTCCTCTATGAAACCCTGCTCATAATCAGATAAGCTCTATGCAGCATTTGCTGTTTTGGCTGACCACTAAGGCTGAAAGTGTGTGTGTGTGTGTGTGTGTGTGTGTGTGTGTGTGTGTGTGTGTGTGTGTGTGTGTTTCTTTCGGCCTTATGACAGTGTTGTTCAGCTTCATCTGTGTGTGTGTGTGTGTGTGTGTGTGTGTCAGCACGCAAAATGTATTCTGTTTCCAGGTGATACACACCTGTTTGGAGCCAATCTGTCAGCCACTAACAACAGAGAAGACACACACACACTCACAAAATGCATCCATGTACACACACACACTATGCAAACAGAAACTCACACACGCTGTACCTTGAGGCCGTAGAGTTCACCTTTACAAATGTGTTCCATCAGCAAAATTAACTCGCCACAATTAACATAACCATGTTAATTATGGTAATCAACAAAACACCGTCTGCAAATACACACTCAAACGTGTGTGTGTGTGTGTGTGTGTGTGAGAGAGAGAGAGATTCACATACTGCCAAGCGTAGCGGAGAGACATGATAAGAGGGAGAGAGAGAAGGATGAAGGTGACGGTGAAAGAGGCATGTTGATTGAGGGGACAATCAATCAAAAAGGTTGATAATCATTTGTCATCTGTTAAACACAAATACCAAAGAGCAGTTTAAGGACTTTTTTTGTTACTATTTTCACATTATATAAACTCAGTGATTGAAAAAATATCCAAGAAGTCGCCGAAAGTGGGGAAGAGGATGAGAGGAGGAGGACGACTGCAGTGAGGTGAGACAGCTATGAATGGCCGCTTCACCGGTGGCTCCAAAGAGAGAATGAACACACACACACACACACACACACACACACACACACACACACTGTTAATTATTATCCAGAATAATGAGAAGCAAACGACTCATTAAATCTCTCCTTGACCCACACGCAGAAACTAGCCTCTCTTTCCTTCTTGCTTTCTTTCTCTCTGACTCCTCTGTACTTCATACAAAATCTGTCAAAGCAGAAGCCTCCAGCTGTAAATTATTAATTGGAATTAAAACAAACCCCCTAAAAATTCCACTGACCCCGATCTGCAGCCGTTCTGTACCAAACTGATGGCCAAATGTAGATAAAACCTCCTGAAATTCAAAATGTGAGATGAACTTGACCTTCATCCCAAATCCCTTCTTTTTCTCTCTCCTCCCATAGTGAAAAAATGCAGTTAAAAATGGCCGTAAAAAAACAACCTGGCTTTTCCTCCTCTTATGTGACTGGTGTCATGAGACTGCAAACCAGCTGACTGCACCTAACGACTGTCACAGAAAACAAATTACACTGGATTACAAAGACATGCTCTCGCTCTCCCTCTCTCTCTCTCGCTCGCTCTCTCTCACACACACACACACACACACACACATGTGTAGCAACATATACACTATATACACCTGCAAAATCACATTGGCATTACACACACAGGCGTGCAGAGATTGCTGTGATCAATATCGCTCTCTACCTGGAGAAATCAATTTTCATTCTAATACGATCAATATCCCTGTCAACACTGTATTCTGATCATCAATAGCCGAATCGATAAAATCGCTCATTAATCCCGAATAAACATTGATCCTGGCTCTACCCTGATCACAATTACACTGCAGCCTCATCGTGTGCCCCCCCCCGTGTACGGGAGAAAAGGTTGCACTAACTGAAGAGCAGCTGCTGGAGATCCACTGACGGCTTTAATATTCAACGCATTTCAGCGGCTCTTCTCAGTTTGTTTCTTGTTGTTCTCCTGGGTTATTTGTGGGGCTATTTCTCCAGTTTCCAGTTGCACTACTTAAATAACTCCATTGTGACTTTCCTAATCACATGATAAGAGCACGGGCCGGGAGATAATCATGAATTACACTGTTTGTTTCTGTGTCCACAAATGTGAAGTGTTTTCCACTTTTTTAGCTTTTAATTTATTCATTTTTTTAAGGGATTTAATTTACTAACACCGATAGACATTCATTCACTTTGAACCTAAATTACATTAGACAACATGCTGTCTAACATACTTTAACTCCAGCCAAAAAATAGGTTTTCACAAAGTTAGTGTGCTGAAGAATGACTTCAAATGTCAGTCTAGAGCCACATTTCTACTAAAAGACTTTTTAGGTAAATAGTGGCAATGATGGGCTGAGACCTTGTTTGTCATGTGTTGAACCTGAGCGTCTCCACTGGAATGTAGAGCACTGGAGGACTAAGTGAAACCACATGAGCACAAGAAAAAAGAAAACATACAAACTCCATGCTTAGAGGAAGGAAACTAAACCCAGATCGTGATACTGTGCAACAGTGAGCCACCTGTGCCGTCTCAGTTCTCCTCACGTGCACCAGTACACAGTTAAATGCAGACAAATCAGCCATTGTCTTTTTTTTTTCTCTTCAGGGCAGGTAAAGAGATTAGAGGTCAAAACCAGTAATTGCTGACTCTGTCATTTAATCTGGTTGAGACCGGAGATTAGAGTTATAATCCCATCGCACTGCCACAGGAAATTATAAATCACAAAACATCTACCTGGTGTCCCATTGCGTCGCCTCGAGTAGACGGAGAGAGGAGAAGAGGAGAAGAGGAGGGGGAAACAGAGATGAAGAGCTGAAGGAGGAGTGTGGAGTCAAATGAAGTTTAACCAGCTGCCTGTTGTTCTGACTCTGCTTTCTGTGGAACACATGGACGGAGGAGGAGGACGGAGGAGGAGGACGGAGGAGAGCAAACAAAATAGTGCAGAGAGACACAATTCTCCCTCAACGCCCCCCCTCCTCTCGGAGGTAATGGGAATCTGAAGGTAACAGAAGCCAGTCACAGTGGACATGCTTATCCAGACAGACTAGACTTGTGTGTGTGTGTGTGTGTGTGTGTGTGTTTGGGGCGTGCAGATTGAATCCTGCATCCCTGGGGAGCCTAACTACCTCTCCATCTCTCTGACTGGCCCTCTCAGAGAGAGAGAGAGAGAGGGAGAGGGAGAGAGAGGAGAAAAACACTGCAAGAGATTTGGAAAGAATTTGAAAGAAAAGAGCAAAACGAAGAAAAAAAGAGAGCAGAGCAGTCGTTACTGCAGCAAAGCCCAACAGCTCCCTCTGTCGTCACCTAGAAAAGGTCTGCTACCTCTCTCATTCACTCCGCTCTTTACCTCTGTCTGTCTTCTTTTTGAAGTCTGTCTCCTCATCTTCAACACCCCCCCTCTTTTTCTTTTTCCAGCATTTCTTTTTCCCCCCCGTTCACCGGTTTAAAGGAACTAGTTTACAATGCCACGACTTATGAGAATGAGCAGCTGGTGCCTAATTAAATATAAATATAACGATTACAGTGTAATAAATTAATCCCTCTATCCGGCTGCCTCCCTGGTGAGCTACGTCAGCAGTGTTTGGAGTCAGTTGTCTTTAAACTCATTCCAGTAGAGGCATTTTTTCCTCCTTTTTTTTCTTCGAAATTTACTAATCAACACAACTTCGGCCATAAAATAATACAAAACGTGGCTCCCAGCCAGTCAAGGTCAGACTTACAAGTAAAAACCAGGACATGAACATATTGTGAATGTTTGATCTAAGCCATAACCCTCATCTTGTTTGTATTGGCTGTAAAATCAATCAATGTGAAGAGCATTAAGATCTCAGCTTAACTCCGATACAACACCGTTCAGTGGCCCAGTTGTCTTTTGCAACACTGGAACGTACGTGTTCACAGGTTTAATTGTGTCTTTAGGTAACACAGCCGTGAAGCAGAATGTTTCCAATGCCAGGTCCTGGATCTGCTTCCACCGATCCAACAAATCTGACGACATTTCTGTATCACTTTCTGTGCAATTTCTTGGCTGAACATCAGTGAATAATCGGATACCTCACCCACCCCGCTTTCATCTGTCATCCAAGCCATGGTTTCTGAATACCGCTCACTCTAAATAGCACAAAGATGTGCTGCTACAAGGGGATTCTGTGTTTCTGTCCTGCTTTTAAAGTATACAATCACTTTCCCAGACATTAAACCACACTTTGGTGGGAACCATGTTAGTTCCCGAGACAGTTAAGTGAAGACAAGCAGTTTCTGGCTGCAGGAGACGAAATCCAGTGCTGATGGAAGTCACGCTGCCCTCCTCTCCTCCCCTGCCGCCTCCTTCTATTCTGATAGGAGTCATGCTCTCTTTCTTCTTCTCTCTGCTCCTCCGATCGCCTGCCCTGTTGTCTCTTCTCCCCTCATTTCCTCTCCGGCTCTTCTTTCTTTCTTCTTGATCCCCTCCTCTCCTCTCTCCAAACCGAATTACACTGAGACTGAAATACTGTAGCTAGAAGAATTAATTAGTGAATTGAGAAAACATCCCAAAAACACAAAGCAGGCAATGCTATGGTGCTATTTACAAAAACCAGTGTTGTAGAGCCACAGTGAGAAGGCTCTGATGCTAAGGCCCAGACAGAGTGGAGATAAGAAGCACGGTGTAACACCAGAGACATCAGGGACATTCTTTTACTTGTGATGTGTCTTTTAAGTGGCCACTGAACTGCAATGTAAACTTACAGACACAAAAAAAGAAAAAAAGGGAATTCTGCATTACTTCTCTGCAATGCTGACTGGTCTGTAGGCTAATTAGCTAAATGCAGGGAGCAACACTAAACAGTGCGGCGCTGTCTGAAGAGCAACAGCATAAGGAAACAACACTGCAGCAACACTGGAGTCAAGAAATCTTCTTCACCTGCGACAATGTAGCACA
This sequence comes from Nannoperca australis, assembly GCA_036023655.1. Lineage (NCBI taxonomy): Eukaryota > Metazoa > Chordata > Actinopteri > Centrarchiformes > Percichthyidae > Nannoperca > Nannoperca australis. The sequence goes on along the minus strand of JAVQJD010085585.1, from coordinate 17,951 downwards.
AGAAGTTACAAAGCTGTTTTTCTATTTAACAAACTGGACCTCTCAAGGAACTCTCTCTCTCTCTCTCTCTCTCTGTCTCTCTGTGCATCTTTCTCTTTATTGTCGGCTGCAGACTTTTCTTTAAAAAGTGCGCAGCAAGAAGCAGCACTGCACACCAAGCCAAGCCTGGCTGCTAAGAACCCCCTGTCGAATGAAATACAACAGCAAATAATTTCCTCAATGGCTCCCACAAGACTGAAGAGTGGAGAGAGAGAGAGAGAGAGAGAGTCAGGGAGTGTGGGGTGAGGAGAGGAGTGGGAGGAAGAGGAGGAAGATGAAATGCCAAGGGTGGAAGAGAGGTAGAGGAGATGGGGGAGAGATGGGAGACATATAGCGCAACAGTGTGGGGGAGAGAGAGGGAGACAGAAGGAGAGAGAGAGAGATTATTGCTTGCTTGAGAGCAGCAATCTTGAGCTGTGCCATGAATACCAAGGACTGTACAGCCTACAGTCAACGCCTCTCTCTCTTTCTCTCTCTCTCTCTCTCTCTCTCTTTCTCTCTCTCTCTCTCTCTCTCTCGTTGAAAACGCAGCTGAATTGCAGCTGCCCAAATTATACCCCGATATCTCACCCTCCCTTGGAAACGAGCGAGCAGCAGCTCAGTACTCCATCCAACCATAATTATTGATATCAGCCGCACACTCAGAGACTCCGCCAGCGAGGACACGTTTTTCACCAGATGCCAGTAGATGTGTGCGCAACAATTAAAAATGATCTAATGTGGCCCTACAGGGGCGATAAGCCAAACGCACGGACCTAATTGAGTGCAGAATGAGCCCGAGCGAGCCCACGGGCAAGTGATCTGTAGCCTGTGTCATTTCCATGCGGTTTCACCAGCGCTGGCGCACACGGAGAGGACGCGGCTCCGGCTCAAGTCTTCAAATGGACTGGATACTAACACGTATGGAGCCTTTAGGGGCTCGCATTTCAAGATCCAACAAAGCGATGATTAACCCTGCAAAGAGCAGTGTGGGGGGGGGGGGGGGAAGAGGCAACGGCGAAATAATGAGGAAGAAAAAATCATTTGAACTGTCGAAACAGACTTGATGAGACTGAACGGGAGTTTGGACGTTTCTGGGACTAACAGGCCTGGTTGCCAAATAAATGCAAACATAGCTGTCATTCAAAAGAAAGTAACGACTGTATGTCTTTTTGAATTATTGGAGTTATTGAGTTCAACATATATTATCGTAGTTAATGATGTGAGCGTGAAACACACACTTTAAGTTGACGTTGATCCAAGGAAAAGTTGTGCGTCGCCGTTTCGCGGGGGCGCCGCGAGGCACCGAGACAGCGCAAGAATGCCTTCACCGAGATTAGCCACTATATACGTGGCCAGACGCACACACGCACACACACACACACACACACACACATACTGTCGGACGCGCACCCAAATGCACGCTCGCAGACGCGCGCGCACACACACACACACACCGCTCGAGCGCAAAAATGCAGACACACACCGCGCTACAGTCTGTGTGACGTGAAAACCGCACAAACCCAACCGCCATCCAGTGGCCCCGAGGACGGAAGAAAGTGTGCACTGTTACAGGCAGCAGAAGTCTCCGAATTCCGTTGCCGCCGCCGCTGCGCAGCGGCTCGGTGGGGTCTTCGTAGCGTTTTCCTTATTTGCTTCATCATAAAGAAGTCCGACATCCGCCCACGGTGACCCTTCTAATGTGTGTGTGCAGTGTTTGTGTGACAAGCCTGTTTTTAGATTCATCCAGAGTTGAGCCGGAGTCTCCCCAGCATCCCGGGAACCGAAGCGTGTCACTAGGTTCTCTCTCGCCTGCTTTACGCTCATTAAAACCTCCGCAGAAGGAGCGCGCCGACAGAAAGAGGAGAAGAGAGATGATGGGACTGAGGTGACAACCACCATCCCAGTGTTTTAACTCGAGCGGTCCTTACCTTGGAAGTGACGCTCCGTGCGCAGCCCGTCTCTGCAAGGAAATCTCCCCAATAATACAACGATCACTGCTCTCAACTAGTATTCTTCTTTTTTCAGGTGTCCAACACATCCACTGATTGAAAACCCAGTTTTTTTCTGTTTGTGTGAAGAGGACTGAGAGGGGTGTAAAACAAAAAACCCCAACAAAGCCGAGCCAAGTCGGTTCTCTTCAACGCAAAATGTTCTCTCTCTTATCCGCTGGAGCGCAAACGCAAAAATACCAAACCAAGCAAGCGGGTTTAAAGATGAATAGAAAAAACAGAGGGTACAAAAAAGGCTGGACAGAGCAGTAGTGCGTCTTGATAAGGGTCCGAGATTGAAGTGATGAAGAGGAGATGTGTTGGAGGTGAGGAGGTGGGTGTCTGGAGAGAAAAGAGGGAAATCACCGTAGCATCCCTCCCTGCTGCTATCAAATCCGGGGTACCGTCAGCGGCGTTTATCCGTCCTCCCTCCAAGAGCCTCGGAAGCGGAGTGAGGGAAGCTGAACGGGCGCACAGGAGCAGCAGAAAGAGAGAGAGGGGAGGGTGAGGGGAGTGAGGGGGGGTGAGAGACGTCGCTGCCGATGGAGGGCGTTGGAAACTAGAGTAACCCTCTCCTCACTTCATCTTCTCTCTGTATACATTTGCTATATTCATAGAACATGTTGGATATTAGGAAGCTTTTTAAACAGCCTGTCACGGGACTGTGGGGATCAAACCATCTACAGCTGTAAGATCTCACAACACCCACAGATCTGATCTTATAGATTACACTGAGAAATATTTTGATTTAAAATTCTGCAAATGTTTCCGATGAAAGCACGTGTGCTGAGTAAGCTGTCTGGCGGAAGTGTTTAGGTCACATTATGTCGCAGTTATTGTGACTGTGCACACCGGTACCGTCCAGACGGTACCGTCTCCGGTCTAAATCCAGGCTGAGAGGCTGCAGCAGAAGAAGCCCTGCAGGAGGGGGGGGGGGGGGTAAATGAATGCAACAGTTGCTCTTTTCTCATTGGCTGAGAGCAGCATCCAACCCGCTCACAGAGCACATTTAGAATCTCACAGGCAGCCAATGAGAGCAGAGGAGGGGAGTGCAGAGGGAGGGGGTGGGTGGAAGACCCTTATTTCTGAGAGGCGATTGGCTGAATAAAAGTCCCATTTAAAATATCTGCTGGCCAATGATAGAAGAGAAAAACCCTCTGAAACAGAAAATCTCGTCATCGTGTCAGTCAGGTGAGACGGTGCTTTATGTCTCTGTCCATCTATGTCTGGTGGATTCATCCAGTGAAGACACTTTTTATTTCTGCATGTATTTATGTGATGTTGGCTCCACGGACTCTACCTCTATTCCCTACTTAAATGTATCTTTGCAGAGCAGTGGAAGAGACTTATGAAGCTTTTATGTGACGTGGATCATTGTGTGAATGTGCCATTAAGGCCTCAGTGCCAGAAGATTCACCACAGGTTACAGTAAATGGAACTGTTGGCTCCTGGTGATAGAACAAATCAAATGAGTTGCATAAAATGCACCAGGGTCTGTTACAGTGTGAATCAGTGTCCTGACTATATTGTCTGCGCTACATTATGTGATTTCACCCAGGAGTTCTGTAATAGATGTTTTCAAAATCCAAAAAGAACCCAACCAGAATTTTACTTACAAAGAATTTTCAATATTTACATTTTTCCTGGAAGATTTTGATAAAAATCAGAGTTTACGTCTGTGCAAGTTTAATTACGCCTTCCTTAGTCTATTCCAAATTCCAGTGTTATTGTAGGATTGTATTTTGCGTGTGTGTAATGTAAATGTGTCTGCATGGTTTAATGAACAGTTAGCTTAAATGTTGAAGCTATTTGAAATCAATAGCATCAATTGTCTCAACACATTCCCCAAAACGACACGTGTTTACATTCATGTGAAACCGCCATCTTGCGGCTGTAATAGTTATGACGGGAGCGACGGTGGAAGGCAGGTGATGTTATTATAGAACGACATGAAGGGAGGAGGTGGAGGTGGATGGATCGCGGTACACAGCTGTTTTTAACCACATTACTGTAACCACAACGATGAAGGTTGCCTAACCTTAACAAAGCACTTACTCCAACCCCAACCATGGTCTTTCCCTACACCCTAACCAACCGTAACCATAGCTTTGTGCCATGATGTCCCATGATGATTGCGGTGTCTGATCAGAAAATAGGGCATAGACAAACAGCACATTTTATGTTGCCCAGTCGCTGCCAGCTGCCTCTCAGTGCTGTGACGTAATTGGCTTTGCACATTATTGAAAGTGGGAACAAAACCCACTCTTGGATGTGCTGTTGGAATACAACATGTATATATTTTATATTATCTCCTATAGAACCCTTACTTTGGAACAAACTGCAGCTCACTAATTGAGAAAAGTCAGGAAACCTTTTTCCTTTATTTAAAAAAAAAAAAATGCCTGAGGTCAAAGCAGTCCTTTTTGTACATTTCTGTGTTTTGTTTGTTAATGGCAGAGGTTTGAAAAGCTCTGATATAGTGCTCATTTGCAAGAGGGACAGCAGGGGCTTTCATTTATGGGGAACAGTAGATGATAATACACATTTTTATTATGGCATTCAGCAGGCCTTTATTACTTTGGATGCAAAATGACATAATTAGATTAAGATAAAGGGCAGGTTGTCAAATGTAATTACAGGGTATTTTTGGCCGTAATGAATGAACATGTAAACAACTGCAGCCCTTTTTTTGCACAGTCACTTCATTTCAGGGTGGTTGGCATGCCGACACATTAAAATTAGTATTTGCATGTATTAAAAATTCTTAAAGCATATTAACTTTTTTTGTTAGTTTTTTTGCACGAGCTGAAACGTGAGGGACGGCGATGCACTGCTCAGAACTGAGAGAGGAATTGATTTGTTTCTCCTCTTCAAAGACAGAGGGATTTCATGTTTTTTAAAGCTCATATGCGCACTCACCTTTCTCACTGGTGCTGAGTGAGGATAAAACTGTTCCACCACTTTTCACCCCAGAAAACGACTGGACCAGAAAACATTACATTTTTAAACTTGATTTTTTTTCTTGGTAAGGTTAGTGGGGGCATTTACTTTTGTTTTGATAACAACTATACCTTTTATTTAATTCTTTACAATTCAAAAGGTTGTATGAGATATTGAATTAAAGTAATAACATACAAGATGATTGCTATACTCTGAGTGCTTACAGTGCATCACAGCAGTGCCAGGAACTCTTTCGTATTGTATTACTTACTTCCGATGTGAACAGAGGAGCTGCTGCTGGAGCAGTTTGGGCTTGAGGGCACTGATAAGTGAAGGAAAGTTTAAACAAGTGTAACTGAGGGGACATCAGTTCGACTGGCCCACACCAGACTGGCCTCTGCTTGCACCCATACGGTCGTATTGTCGGGGGGGGGGACGGTCCCATTGGTCCTTGGAGTGTGAGCAGTGAAGTGAGTCCATGAGTCCCTCTGGTCAAGACAGAAATGTACAGTAAGCTAATTTGACATTTCTCCTGAGCGAACGTTGTCTAGCATGCATCTACGATTAATGACACGGATCATTGTCCAATGTTTTTCCATGTTTTTTTTAATAAGCACACGTTATGATGATCCTTTCATTCATAGATTTATTCCATGTGACTTTAAAACGTTTTTATCATATGGACCTTATTTTCTGATCCCGATCCATCAGGCTTATTGATTTTGATCAACATCATCCCATCGGTATACATTTTTCAAATCACGTGACAAAGTGATGAAAAGATCTGAAGTCATGGCCTTCTTGTGGAGTGTTGATGCTGTCTTCACTGATGCTTTGACGTGTTCTTGTTTACTCTTTGCTAACTTGCTAGCTGTCAACATGTACTCATGTACTCCAATGCAAAATATCTAGCCAGGGCTGTCGGGTCATGGGTAAACTGTAAATGAAACACAGACATGACTTGTTAGAGTATCATGAAGAGAGCAACCATTTAAAACCACAAGCTCGCTCCATAAACCTTTAAGCGATCCCAGTCTCGCAGCATGCACAGCATTTACATTATTATACGTCACGAAGACGGTTTAAACCTAAAACACTGCACATTGGGGAGGAGTACAGTAATGCTGTTTGTGGGGGCCACAGTGAGCGCCCTGCAGGCTCATGTTGTAAACATCCGGCTGAGGCGGCAGTTCTCAGAGGTCTGGAATCGAAAGACGATTCTGTTGTTGAATATGCTGACCCACAAACCCCAAACAGAAAGGGAATATTCACAGAGAGCTGGGGGCGCGCACACACACACACACACACACACACACACACACACACACACACACACCATATATTGTACATAAACTGACACTAGGACATATTGAAAACAGCAGAAACTATATATAGCTATAAATCAATTCAAACTTAAAGAAAGATTGCGAGAAGAGCAGAAAGGACAGAATGAGACAGATCTTTTACGCCTCTTCACCTTGATGATGCCACTGCTCAGTTATAAAGTATTAACACCCCCAACTGCGGGCACACAGGCACGGCTGCACACTGGACCTCTTTAGACAACTGTGTGTATGTGTATGCAATAGACAGATATGTGATTGCATGCGTGTGTGTTTCACTGTGTAGTATATGTGTGTTATTTTTTTGTGTTTTAGCAAGGGTGTATTTCTGTGTAAACATAATTATAGTTGATTGTGTGTGTGAGGCTGGTTCAGTCATGACTGAGGGTATTTAAGCCTCACTGTGGTGGTTATCATCTTACGGCTGATTGGACATGAGCGAAACAAACACGCACGCACTTACAAAATGTTGCTACATTGACTGTACAAGTCCTGAGTGTTGTTAACATTGTGATGCTGTAAATGGTTAGAACTCTGTACATGTACTCAAACAGGCATGTATTTAGTTTAGGCACAGCTCCAGTGTTGGTGTTGATCTTTGTGACCTTTCGAACGGGGAAAATTATTTGACGTTGATTGGAATTCAATTGATGGATTGGCTACATGTTCAATATTGTCACCAAGCTGTGGTTTTATATTTCTGTCTGTCGATTAACTTGTAGTTGAAAAGCCTGTTTCGCTTCATGTCCTGAACAGCGTCTTTCCTCATCGTGACCTGAGAGTGGAGTTATTCAACCTGCAGAACAGAAATACAAGACGTGTCACAAGACATGACTTTAAATAAATTGGTTTACCACTAGGAAAAAGATCCATGTACAAGACAATATCATGCTGAGTGGCTAGTAAAATATTACATTTGTGCAACTTGAGGTTCCCTGAAAAACATCTCATTTCTTCTTACAACTTAACAAAAGGCTTGATGGCAATACTATAATACAAAACGTGTGTTATTGATTACAAAAGGTATTTGAAGAGCTTTACAAGCACAGAGGACTTCCTTTGGAAAATACTAGAAACTACAATAATATTTTCTAATAAACCTTTATTCAGGGGCAAACAGTTTTTTGTGTCAACACATTTAGTATCAATTTGTTGCTTCTCAGTAGCGTAGACATATTGTAGATCTCAACTGCATCTTTGCATTTTATTGCCACCTTTCTCCCCTCTCATGTGCTTTAAAGCCGCAGGATATAGAGTGAGTCTGTCCTCCAGATAACATAACAGGTGTCCTCTTCACATTTCCTGTTGTTGTTGAAAACCTGATAGTTTAATGTTTTCTCATGGAAAAGGTAGCTGACCTCTGGAGGACACGAATGTCACAGTCCCAGATGAGACTGACCTCAGACAATGATGTAGCGTATTCTTGAGCCGTTGTAAAAGACGGACAGTAAGCTTTATGACTTTGTCCTGTCTCATCGCAGTGTAAACAGTCGGATCCAGATCTGATCTCCTTTTGATTTTACACTGCAGATGAAAACACACATCTTACAACGTTCACATTACACGTTCAGCTTATGTTCAGGATAATATACTGGATCAAGCTTCCAGCCTTTTGATGTGGAATCTATCCAATTCATTTTAATCTAAAAACACACTCGTATGTCTCTGTCTTCGTTCTTGTGTTTTGGTTATGTGTGGCGAGGCTGCCTGAGTGATTACACAGGGATTATGGACTGGGCTTTTAAGGGCACGGCTGTTTGTTTTAGCTAGAGCCTGAAGGATACCAGGGGCTTTAAGGAGATAAAAGGAGTGCGCCACATGTTTGGTTTTATTCCTTTAACCTATGTCTTAAGTTCTCCTACTTTCTTTCTTTCCTTCTATGTCATATATTACATTTTAGTATATTTGCTATTTCTGTGTTTTAACCCTCTCTCCTCTCATTTCTCTTTCTCTCTCTGCCTCCTGGCCCCCCTCCCCTGCTGTGTTCACTTAATGGAGGGCTGTAGTGACCTATCGGTGGCCTGGGATTATCACACAGCCTGCAATAATTGAATTTGGGCTGTCGGCACGGTAACTGAGCTGGGGGCAATTGAAGGAGCTTGGACTGTCTTAGAGGGACAGAAAATGGGAGAGTGATGTAGTTTCATTTGGAGATAGACTGAGAGACACAGGAAGGTAGAGAAATAGGGAACGCTACAAAATAATTCAGACATAAAGCCAAGAAGCAGTGACAGAGAGAAAGAGAGGAGAACGACATCCATCCATATTCTATATTTACTCCTATTCAGGTTCACAGCGACGCTGGACCCACTGAAAAAAGAAATGGTCTGGGCAAACACAACTAAGGATGGAGGGATGGATATGAAGCTTTCTTCTTTAGGGAAAGAAAATCAGAGTGACACAGAGAAGGAGAGCTCGAGAGAATTAGTGAGGCAAAGATAGAGAATTAAAGAGAGAGATCTAGAGATGGAGAGACATGGAGAGAGAGAGAGAGAGAGAGAACAGAGAGCTGCCTTGTGTATGAGTTAGCAGTGAGGAGCAGAGCTGCATAGCAATCACTTGTTTGCTATGCTTTAATCAGCCAGATAATGCTAAACATTAGCTCGCCTCCTACACTCTAGACTCATTTAATCAGAGCCCTAACTCAGTGCATTAGCCTCCTCTTTATAAATCAGTGTCTGCAGCAATGCAAGGGCGACGGAAAGTAGGCTGTCAGTGGATACACTGGAAAAAGAATGTGAGGGACGGAGCCAGAGACGGAAAGACAGAAAAGAGACTTTTGACTTTTGCCCTCCTTTATTAAAACATGTGCGCTAATAGAAAAAGAGGGATTTAGGAGTGAAGACAAAGGAAAGGCCACTTTATTTGGTCGCACTGGAGATGCAGTAAACACAGAGGGGAGGGAGGGTGGGCACAAAAGACCAAAAAACTAAATAAAAAGACAAAGGGTGCTGCAGTACTGGCCAGACCTAATACACACCAATGCTAAGGAAATGCTGGTTAAGTCATGAATTTAATACATTTTATTTATAATGCAGATTAAAACAGTCGAATGGCAGCACAAAAGAACAACATAAAGAGGAAGAAAAACATTAGAAGCCAGTGTACAGTTACATCTTTCTCTCCAAAGGCAGCTTCGTACATTTCACCAGTCTCGACTTACTCAGAATAAACTCTCTGATGAGAACTGGCTTCCTGTCTGCCAAACACAACACTCTTGAAATAACACGCATCTTAAAATGAATGAAGCCATATTCAGTTTGGATATTCAGTTCCCATGACTTGCACCTTTTTATAAAACATTAATAGCAGCAGTGTGCGACAAAGGTGTGGCTCTGTTGTGTTGTTGTACACGAATAGTTTGTGTAGGTCCACAAACATGCAAAATTTGTACATAACCAGAATCTGTGTCAGTAGAATAGAAAGTCGAAACCCAGGTCAGGTCTGGCCGGGCAGTCCGGTTTTCAGGAGGTTTGTTCAGCACAAAATCCTACACAGTTCTTTCGATCTACACTATGTTTACATCCATTACCCATTTTCAGGTTCTGTTCTGGTTCACGCACCTAATTTTCAACCTGTTTGTTACCCAAATAGTCGGTTTCATATTTGACAGGTTGGAAAGAGAGGACGGAGAAGGCAGTAATGGCTGCTTTGGTAATAGTTGGTCCATGCTTGTTTTTTATCTGTAATCAGTAATCAATGTGTTCCGCCATCTCGCTACTACCGTTTACTTCCACTGTGCAGTGCCATCCATTGGTGACGCATCCTTGATTACGATGGTTGTGCTTAAAACTGGTGGAAATGTGGGCTGGTCCAAGAATGCTGGACAGACCCGGTTCAGGAACCAGAGCTAATTTGAAAGAGGGCATTAGTGTGCTTGTTTCTGGCTGCTCCCCGTTGTTTTGCTCCACCCTCCACCTCTTTTTTCTGTCTGTTTCTCTTTCCCCTCCTCGTCTTATCTCTGAAAGCGCGTCATGGCTGGTTCGACAGTGATGGGAACTAGGCCAAGGCTTTCTGATCCAAACAGCGGCAGGCAGCCCTATAACTTACACATGTAACACACACACACATACACACAGATCAAAGTGTTGTACAATGGCAACACTTTCAACATGTCCCACATGTAACACTTTGGATGCCTCTTGCAGAAATGTCAAGATCCTCTGACCAACGTCGGCTTTCTCATAACATAAAGCTGACATCTAAGAGGCATGCACGTAACAAACACGCTCCCAAAAACACACACAGCAACCAAAGCACACCACATCGTACACACTCAGCAGACATGGGAGATTAGGCTTCTGACTAAATATTGACCACAGTATAAGCATCATTCTGAACATGGCAGCTTTCTTACTCTCTTCCTTAAATCTCTTTCTCTCCTTGTCTTATTTTATCCCCCCCCCCCCCCACACACACACACAGACGCAGCATGCCCTTTACCACTTTCCACCTCAATTCATTCCAATTAGCAGATATTGACAGGCTTGCTGCTACACACTGCAGCTAAGGAATGGGTCGGGGGCATTTTTTTAGAAGTCTGTGCAAAAGATCCTTAACCATGATGACTTTTCTTTCCTTACTAAAACCACCCTTCCCTTCAAGACATCCACAATGTTTTCATGCTGTTGTGCTTGAGAAATTCGCAGCCGTGGCCTATTTGCATTTGGTAGTCACAGTCAATAGGGAACCAAAGTATTTCACTCTTTGAACCACATGCAAGCTGTTCAGTTAACACACTTCAGTTTCTCTTCAATTGTTCCGTAATTTTAACAAAGCGTAACTTATTTAAAGGAGACGGGCTTTCTGCAGGAGACCAGCATTCTTCTAGTGCGAGGCGATGGGGATCCAAAATCATTTCACTTAACTAGATGTAAATGTTTTCCAAATTGATCGAGTCACAGTTAGCAACTCCTAATTCCTGCTGGTACGTCTCATGTCCTTGGAAACAAACTTTTGCCACTTAACATTTCACTCACTTTAACGTAACATAACATTTAAAATTCTGCATTTTTATTTTAGTTTTTTGTGTGCACACATTCATGGAAACGCTCCAAAAATATTGCAAAAAGTTTGTTATGGCTGAGGTGCAAAAGTTGGCACATCAAAAAAAAAAGATGTGATGAAAGCTGACAAATCATTTTTGAATAGACCTCCATGTGGTGCTACCTGCTTCTTTTTCTTCTAGTGCAGACAAAACATTCATGTCACGCTGCCACTAATCATTACAGGCCGCCACTACACCAGAACAGCGTATTCAGTTCCAGACGGGGGCTTTGCTGCATGTCACCCCCCCCTTCTTTATCAGCATAGCAGGGGACAAAAGCACCACAGGGTACATGTGGTTCACGAAGAGTCAAATAAATTAATCAACAAAACAAAACAAATGCCACAATGAAATGCCATGATGCGTCAGAGTAACTGCTGCTCTGATCATTATGTTCGGGCTGTTGATGGAAACACTGGTTCACATTTTATTTGATGAAAATTCAGAAATGTACTCAAAACATTTGCAATATTTGAATGGAAATGGTTTTGCTTCACTTTGTCACACTCTCCAGTGGAGTTACAACAGCCTTCACGCCCTCAGTGAGTGCAGCACACTCTTCAAGCCAAAACAATGCTGAAGCGTACTAAGAGTTTGCTCCGCTCCAGCTGATGGTAAGCAAATTTGCTTCTGAAGCATTCAGCTGACACTGTAAATCACTCAGGATAAGTGCAAGTCAGTATTTATGAATCCCACCATCACCAATAGCCCGGAGACAAAGAGGCTCACGTTAAGACCGAGACACTCTTCCCTTCGAGGAAGATATTTTGCCTTCATCAATAAGTAACAAGCAGCTAAATTCAAACTTTACAGCAATTGCCAACACCAGTGAGCCCACTTTGAAATCCAGCAGACCCCGAGGTCTTGTATCAAGCTCTGACTCAGTCAGTTTAAGGGTGAAAGGTGTGTTTTAGTTTCCAGTGGGGGGTGCACCACTTTGTTTATGTTGAGATTTCAGATTCCTTTTAAAAACAGCACAGGTAATTAAAGTCTTAATCAATATACCATCTGTAAACACATACACAGGCACCAATGCAAACATTTGTTGAGGATTTAATAATAATTGTCACCCTCAAATTCATGCTGTTATTGTTGCAAAGATTATTAAATCAAAAGCCCAATATCGTTTTCTACAATTTACTGGGAAAAAATAAGAAAATCAAAGGTTTTACTTAATGTTTATGTCTGCAATACTCCTTTAAAGCAGGTTTTGGTCCGGTTTTCCACTGAGCTGGTTAATGTGTGAAAGCCTCCTGTGTCTGTGTGTGTGTGTGTGTGTTCTATGCTGCCGGCTAATGTGAGAAAACCACTTCTGTTTTCTTTAGCTGTAACCCCCCTGCTGAGCACAGGCCCAATAGGATACACACACACACTCACACAAACACACTCCTGTGTTTTTCCTGCATCTCCTCTCTCAGCAGGACTCCTCTCTTCGTCCGTCTCCTGTCATTATCTTATCCCTCACTGATGACTGAGTGGAGCGTGTGTGTGTGTGTGTGAGTATGAGAGCTGTGAGAGCTGTGATCCGTCTCCCTGTTAATGTCAATCACTTTTTCTTCTTTACACCGTCGTCTTGTCTCTTTGCCTGGATGTCTTTACATTGTCCGTTCATCAACACTTACTTTATCGTACAAGCCTGTTTATTTTCCAGGAAATAGGTAAAGTTTCAGTTCTCTCTGCACTGCCCAGTCCAACCACAGCCTTATCCTCCGGCCGCAAAGCAAATGGAGCGTTGCTCAAAGGTACTTAAGTGATCATTTTTCCCCACACACATGTTTACAGTCTGGCTAGGGATTCTAGTATTTATGGCCAAGCAGACAATACTTTTTCTACTGCAAAAAGTACAAAAATTAGGAAAGTCGTGTAAGAAAGACGAAGAATTCGATCAACTCTGTCTGAGCTCCAACGCCAGACTTCGGTCTCGTGTTGCACTTCTGTAACTTCAGTGTGAATTCGGAAAATGGTCCTGAATTGTGTGAAGCAGAAGTGAAAGGAAGTGGGATCGGATGTTCTCAGTATAGTAGTACATAACCAGATGGGAATAATTAAATAAAGCTGTCAGTGTTGCAGATCTCATCTTATGAGGAAACCGCAAATCAAACAAATCAACTTCTCTGTTAAAATGTAGCTTTAAAACGCGACATTGCTTTGTGTTGAAGTCATTCTGTGCGTCTACGGCTGTGAAGAGGCAACACGGTGACCACTGGAAACTTCTGTGGCAAACTGCAGATGCACACACAGATCCTCTGGCTCCAACCCCGTGCTTTTGATTATTCTTTCATTAGAGAATTACGTCTTTATCAGCGAGGGCTTCTGTGTGTGATGCCATGGCAACAAATAATTCATGAGGTGATGAATCAGACGGACGCTCTGAGGTTCACATCTAGAGCAACTAACAGCAAGACACCACCAAATTGTACTCACTCACACACTCACACATGCACACAGACACACACACACACACTTAAGAACAACAACCAGCAAGACATCTCAGGGTCAAAATCAACATTTACACTCTGAAGAGAGAGAAGAAGGGAGGAGAGAGGCAGCGTGAAGGAGAGAAAGAGACTGAGGCAGATATGTAGAAAACCCCAGCTTAAATACATCTGTATTTGTGTGTGTGTGTGTGTGTGTGTGTGTGTGTAACATGCGTCTGTGTGCAGTTGTTAATGTGCTTGTGTGTGATGTGTGTTGTAATTGTAATACATGTATAATTCAGTGGAGGAAGGTTATCCCTGTGACTCACAAACAATCACAGTTGCATCCAGGGGACAGATTGGAAGATTAAAATTTTATATGTGAATATAACAGCATGTCTGCCTCTGAGGAAGGGGAGAATTCAAGAAAGAGAAAAAGAAAAGGTGGGAAAAGTCTCATTTTAAAGATTGGTTGCATTTGTTTCATTAGTGAATCAGAACCCATATCATTATTTTGGTCTTAAAGGGAAACAAATGTACACAAAAAATATGGGTTCTAAATGACAAATCCTGACAAATAATTGGTCCAGTAGGTCGCCTCCGCTGGGCTGCAACATAATCCTCTGGGGCAATTGCGTCCACTAAAAGTGTTTGTTTCTGCCACTGACAGGCTCAGACTGTTATTCTAAGTGTCTGACAACATTATATAAAGGATCCCTACAGACGGACCCTTTTGTTAAAGAGTAAGATCCTTTCGTCTTCCTGCTTCAACTCAACCTCGTGAAATATCAGAGCGAGACTTTCGTTAACAGCTGAAGCTATTTCACTCACATTATTTTCTAATCTCATATTAAAAAGACATACATGCATGTAAGAAAGCATTTGGGTTCTGTCAGTTTAGATAGAATTGACATACAATTTATGCTTGTGGTGTGAAGAAAACCCTGAAGATATTCAGATTTATCCATGTACCCAGCACTTTGAGGGTTATGTTTAGAACAAGATGCTTCTGTTTGCACAAAGTTAAATGTTCCCAGTTCCAGTAAGGCAGCTCCCAATGGACTTGCAGTTAATTGCCACTTTAGATGACTCAAATGTGAATGCAAATTAGATGAAACTGTTTAAGTGACCTCAGCATCATTGGATGTTTGAGGGTCACTACATCCAAACTGATGGCATTACATGAACAGCTGTGAAGAATCTATGAGATCCCTCGTGAATTACCAGGTCTTCAGGTGATCAGTAATCTATTATGGATTTGCTTTTCATAAGAGCGTTTCAGCCATGTGCATATTGTTTCAGCTCACTTCAGTGGATGCGTGCATTCCCTTCGGGTGACAATTAGCTCACAACAAGTGCTCTTATTCAGGGCTCCAGGGACAATTAGAGAGCTGTGAGTTTGTCATTTGTCATATTTGTTACACAATAGCACAACACAACCACCCACAGTGGAATTGGTTGAGTTAGGAAGCTACAAACCCCCCCCCCCTTCTCTGAAACACACATACACACAAATTAGTATATACATAAAAAGTTGGGAACTTGAGCCTGCTACAGGCCAGTGTAAAAGCATTAGAGCCCCCTGTGCTAAAGTCCAGGGGCCGGCTGCTCAAAACACCTTATTCTGAGATTAACGTAAGGTTTCCTTAAAGATCCCCCCCAGACATGATTTAGCATGCATATAAATTGGTCTACTTTTAATAATAATTTGTATCTGATGTGTATCTGACCATTACTCCTTCTCCTTCATTAAAAATCCAGAATCTATAAATAGAAGTTGAACTGCTGGACAACAGGTGTTTCCTCCACTTAGTGTGTATGTGCGCTTAAGACTTCAAGTTTCCACGTCACACTTTTGCAAGTTGAATATTGGACCAGCATTGGCTGCTTCCAAAACTATTTGTGATTTGATTTTCAATGAGCACATACAAACTTTCCACTTTCAGCAGATGAACGTGAAAACATCCTTCTAGTGTTAAAGTCTGCACACACATCAGTCTGTACAGTGAAGCTCAAACACTCAACTGTAGGAACAAGAAGAAAAACCTGTTTTTGAGTGGAGGGAATGTAAAACACCCTTAAGTTGTTAAATATGAGTACAGAAAACAACGTGGGCTGTAGGAATGAATCCTCTATTTAAATGATTTATTTCCCATTAAAATTCATATTTGTGTTGATATTTTCTGTAAGACACCAGATATTCCTCCACAGAGTAGAAATGATTAGCATTCATCCCTCACACTGCAGCCAGCGACTGTGAGAAAATGTCAGACAGCCACTGCTTAAGGTAAAATGCCAGAATTGCACAGGTGTCAATTGGAAAATCGAATGAAAAAGTTGATATTGTTTTCAAGTCTCATGAGGCGTGAGAGAGGTGGTGAGAACACGATGCGTATGTCTCCCATTTACCTGAAGTCAGCGTTTGTCTGTTAGGCTTTGTGCTTTTTTTTCAGTTTTACGCGCGTTACTCAAACTCACGGTTGTCTGGTTCACAAGCACAGCAGCAGTGACAGGCAGGTGAAGAAAATGCCTCAAGTTGCACAGTTTACTTCAGTAAAGACACATATGCCACCAGCAGGATTCAGTTAACCCTTTAATATAAATGTACAATGAAACACACATTCTGTCACATATTGCTAATCATGTGCTGTGGCTGCTTATAGGAAGCTGGTTTTACTGACTGCTAATCACCGGAGAGCTTTTGTTTAGCAGGACCAGTCGTAGTGAAGTAAAAAGACAGCACAGACAAAACAATTTCACAGCAGCTTGCATATTTCAAATGAATGCAAATGTGAAGTTTTACAGATTCTGCCGGTGAAAGTGAACCTACGATTCCTGCATATTAATTTCCTTCCTGCTTGCATGTTTAAACCCCAATATATATGAAAAAACACGAGGCATTCTTAAAATGCAGCTGGGTGTGTTCTTATCTTGTCTTTTAAGATTAGTACAAGGGTACAACAACATAAAACAAACCTTTCCCAATGCATACCCTTGATATTGGGATTTGATTTATACTAAACATCCACATTTTAGTGTGGTTTGGATTGGAGCTAAGCATAAACATAAAATAATATATATGAGTTATTATTTGTAAGTAATTTTGTTTAAGGTTAAAGGTTTAGTTTTGGCTTCACTTATATCTTTGAGAAGGCAGATACTGAGAGGTGCAGGCCAGTGTGGCTTTTAGAAAAACTTGATGATGATATGTTAAACTTTACTGGACTTAACTTAAACATGATTTATCACACAAGTTTCTTCGAAGGGTTCTCGATATTTGACTTCTTTTTTATGAAACAAACATTACTGCTGCTCAGTCACAAACAGATGTACTTTGGAAGAAATACATGTCCTGAAAGTGGAGAAAGGATAGTGTAAACAGTCTTCTGCTTGTTTGTCTAAATGTCCTCTTTTACAGTCTTACTCTGCCTAACTTCACCCTCTCTCTCGCCCCTGCCTCCCTCTCCCTCCCCTCTGTCCAGCCATTTAGTGGCCCTTGATTCTCTCTCTCTCTCTGTTTGGCTTTATCTCCATCTTTCTCTGTCGAGTGATGGATGGCTCAGGGTGAGGGCCAGTGACTTTAGCTGGACAGAAAACAACTGGCTTCTCTCTTTCACACACACACTCAACACACACACACACACACACACACACACACAGATTTGCCGTAGGGTGGTCCTGTCTGTGTGTTTGTGGTAAAGCCAGTTATCTAAGTGATTGACAGCTGGCATCCAGCTGCCTTAGATATAAACACAGACTGAGACTGGGAGACACACACAGAGTGCAAATCAGCTTTCTTCTGTCCTGTTTTTTTCCTTTTTCTTTGGGTGCTGAATTTCTCAGCAAAAGTTTTAAATCTGGTCGGGCAGCACAGTTACTGGCACAACTTTATTAAGTACCTCAGTATGTGTGAATAAAGTGTAAGTCAGGACATTATTGTGCTCCATTTTCAGGACACTGAGGGAAGTTGAACATATTTAATGAGATCAGATATTTAACTTCATTCTGTGAAACCCCAAATCCTCAGTATCAGAAGTGTGACCGTGTGTTCCTGTCATTTTTAATCTCAGCCTTTTTCTGTAATGAATTTCAAAACGATAGGTTGACTTCTCAATAGCAGTCTTTCACATGGTGTACCATATCTGGCCTTGTTTCTGACAGCTGTGTGTGTGTGTGTGTGTGTGTGTGTGTGTGT
>JAVQJD010085578.1:0-12351 GCA_036023655.1 Nannoperca australis | reverse complement strand
TCCTCACCTTTAAAGTGCTTGGTCAGGTCGCCATCATATAATCATATCATAAGAGCTCATAGCAGCTTGTAGTTCCTGGAGTCTCTAAAAGTAGAATGGGAGCTAGAGCTTTCAGCTATCAAGCTCCTCTTATGTGGAACCAGCTTCCAGTCTGTTTACGGGAGGCAGACACCCTCCTCACATTCAAGAGCAGGCTTAAGACTTTCCCCTTTGATAAAGCTTATAGTAGGACTGACTCACCCTGAGCCCCCTTAGTTATGCTGCTATAGGCCTCGGCTGCCGGGAGACTTTCCATGATGCACTGAGCTCCTTTCTCTCTCCCTCTCCATTTGTACACACTTATATCCCATTAATGCTTGTTACTAATTCAACTTCTTCCTGTAGTTGTGTTCTTTCTCTCCTATTAGTATTACTATTATTATATTGCTATTAGTATTATTTTTATTAATATTAACATCAATACCACAACTATTTCTTTGCATCTCTATGTAGAACTGTACTGTATGTACCCTTTCCTCCTCCTCTCTCTCTCCCACTCAGACGACTTACTGCGAGACAAAGTATTATGGGAGGAGAGTAAAAACAATATATAACATTTCTATTGGCTAATGTAGCCTGGAGCCTCTAGCTTGCAGCAGAGATGAGCAGTTTTTATCCAGTGTTTTACCCTAACCCTATCCAGTGTTGTGTTAAGATGATTCTACCTGCAGGAGAGCGTAGCTGGGTGGAGCTGGAGCGTGTCCGTCTCCTGCCTCGTCGCCGCAGCGTGTTGGCGGGATCAGCTGGATCAGTGGAGGTTGCACCAAAGGCAGAGTTGGCCTGGTCGTAGTAATGACGGAGAGTGTTGGTCTCCGTGGTAACAGTCTGGTCCCACAGTCCGTGGCACTGTGGTGGAGGAAGAGAAAGGTAAAGCAAGTTGCAGATTTATTTAGTATGTTGTTTAGTTGGGTTTATGTGTTGTTGATACTATAATAGCCCTTACAAGTCTGATGAGACGTCTTGTTGTTTTCCATCATGGTTCTATGCACTTTATGTAAACCTCTTATTTGGAAGTTGCTTTGGATAAAAGCGTCTGCTAAATGTAATGTAATGTAATGTATAATATTGTGTTTATTACCTTGAGTATGGCTCGATGGTAGAACAAAGTCAGCAGCTGCAGCAGATCATACAGAACATAGCCTTCCTTCTTCTCTACCCCCAAGATGTTCGGGGGGTGGAACGGTTTGGAGCGGTCCACCTCCAGCTTCTGGTTGAACGGAAAGAAACCAAACTGGAAGAAGTACTTGATGACAATGGTAACCTGAGGATGCAGACAGGTAGACAAACAAGTGGACTGAATGTAACATCTGTTTACAGATATAATAAAGTTTTTTTTTATTTTTATGAAATCACAGAAGCAGAGTAGTGTGAACCTCAGTGTAGATGATGGCCGTCATCCAGAAGGTCTTACTGGGTCGAGGGACAGACAGCATTGCCCAGAGAAACACCAGGACAGGAAGTACCAATGTCAGACAGCTGGCAGACACCATATGGTTCAACACAATGACCAGATAACACACCGTTTCCGACCTGAGGGGAGGGGGAGGGGGAGCAGGAAACAGATCAACCAGGAAAGGATTGTCTGAGCATCTAAGCAACCAGAGAGGAATCTGTGGAGTTATTTATGGTGGAGAGATTACCTGGCTGCCAGGATGTTGTAGAGGGCATAGCACAGCTGGAGCAGATGGTGTTGGTTGCCAAAGAAGCAGTCTGATGCCTCAAGCTCCTCGTCATAGAAAGTCCTGAAACGCAGAGAGAAGCAGAGTGTGAATCATGAGCAGATTACAGGGGAACGGTGTCTATGACTCAACTGTGAGTTACCTGTTCCTCAGCAGCTCGCTTGCCGTTAGCTCCTGAGTGCGAGACGCGAGCAGACTGGAAGTGGAGGCCAAGTCAGACAGGAAGTCACTATTCTCCCTCGGAGTCTGAACCAGCAACCTCCTTCTGAATCCTGACCCTGCTTCCCCCCTTGTCCTCCTGTGTTCCCCTGCCTCCCCCACCTCCTCCTCATGCAGGTCCAGGCCCAGAGCAAGGCTGTAGGAGGGGGGGAGGAGGGGAGATGAGGGGGAGGAGGCACTGGTGATGGTGTGAGTCAGCTGTGTGTCAACAGGAAGTTGTTGGTTTGATTCTTCACTGCTGTTCAAACAGACAGAGAGAAATACTTGATACCATGGATGTCCAAATGACTGAGCTAATGCTAAGCCAATCTCAACAAACTACACACAAATAAAAGCAGTTGTGAGTTAGAAAAAGATAAGAAAAACGACAACTACTAATGCTAACATATTCAGCGTTATGTCAGACCTGTCAAACCTCAACCACATCTAATAAACCGACTGTCTGCCTGTCTGACTCAAGTGACAACCTCCAAAATGCTTGCCATCTAAAAGCACATATTGGGACAATGAGTTAATGTTAAGATACATTTTTGGAAATTATATGTATTTATTATTTTTATGTTACTTCAGGAGTACCAACCTGTGAATCCGACTGATCCTTTCTTCCTCTGAGGATAAAGACGATGAAGACAGGACTATCTTCATCCTAGACAGTTTGGGTCGCAATCTTTGGCTGGTTTTAGCTACCGGGAATTCTGGGTAATTTTCACTTTTAACTTGCACTGATAGGTCACCTTCTGCTGTCTCTGGCTTAACTCCTAAGGATGCAGCCTCTGCTTCCCCTGAGGTTTCCTCTGCTGAAACTGGTTCACCAACAACTCCTCCTGATGCTTGTTGTGGTTTTGTTTTACGTGGACAATCTCTTCTTGATACTGGTTCTGGTTCAGTTTCATTAGGACCATCTGCTTCTGACATTGGCTCTGGTCCACGTTTAAGTGGATCTCCTTCTGATATTGGTTTTAATCCTGGTTCTGGTTTATCTGGATAATCTCTTCCTGGTTTAGTCTCTGGTTTCTCCTCTGCTGTTTGACCTCCTGCTTCTTGTTCATCTGTATCAGGACTCACTTCCTCTTCTTCTTTTTCTTCCACCGCCTCCCTTCTGTAGTCAAGGCCTGACTCTCTGGAGGTTTTTATCA
Source organism: Nannoperca australis (assembly GCA_036023655.1). Lineage (NCBI taxonomy): Eukaryota > Metazoa > Chordata > Actinopteri > Centrarchiformes > Percichthyidae > Nannoperca > Nannoperca australis. The sequence continues at coordinate 9,278 of JAVQJD010085578.1, read as the reverse complement.
TCTGTTCTTGGTAGTAAACGTGGATTGCCTCTCTAGTGGGAGCATTTCCCTGAACAAACAAACAAAAAACAAATCAACACCACTGATACGGCCTTGATAAACATGAACAACTCCTCCATCTTTGTTGTAGTTCCAAAACTTCCACCTAATGTGGCAGGCTGTAGTCCTGACTGTGTACCTGCTTGGCCTGCTGTGTCAGCATACAGTGCTCAATGCGGAGGACTGTGGAGATGTCGATGTGTTCCTGACACAGACCGCTGAGCCAGGTGGTCAGAGAGTCCAGCAGAGCTGACAGCAGAACCCAGCAGAACCGCAATGTGTTGGATAACCGATGCAACACGGTGTCTGAAATACACAACATGAGCTGATTTTAGTCGTCCTCATTGTTCACAAACACTTTTTGCAGTAATAGTGAAAGTGTTGCTGGGTGGCTGGCCTCTATGTTTACATTTATTTCTGAGACCGTAATTACAGTTGGGGTTTGATGGTATTTTGACAAATCTGAATCCAGTTTAGAATATTCTTATTGAATCTGAATCATTATCATTATGTTCAGTGTTCAGCCTCCGAAAGTAAAAAACTAACAAGACTCAGTTGAGCTCTGCCATCTGAGGGATAGATAGAAACCCTGCAGCAACAACATTAAATGGGTTAAGATAGAATTCAATTAATCCTGGAAAAATGTTAATACCAATACAAAGCCAAAGTGAACGTTCTGTTCCAGAGGTAATAAAACCTCATTCAAAATCAAAATAACATGTAAAAACTCTAATCACTAGTGTTTCTCAACAATATGTCATGCTTCAATTGTTTAATTAACATTTATGTTTTTAGCGGCCTTACCAAACACAATTTCCCATAAGCCCACAGACCAGTAATAACAGCGGGACAGAGAGGAATGAACATTGTAAAGTTTTTCCGTTTAATTAAAATGTTGATTAAATATGTGTGAGACACATTCAAACACTATTTACTATTACTAATACTAAATCGGACACACCTCGTTTCCCACAAGCTACTTGATCCAAATACTGAAGGTTTTGATTCAAAACTATTAAGTTAATAAGTTTAAATGATTGAATTGATATGAATTGTAAAGTTTAAATGGAGAATGTGACTCTTGAAATTGCCATGACAAAGAGTCTTCCCTCTATTTGATCTACAAAAACAGTACAGAGTGAAGCTTCTTCCCTCACAAAAGGATCTTTGCTGCATTGTTGAGTTTTGGATGATTATTATGATGTTCCAGGTGATAAGACCTCTTACCTGGTCCCTCCTCTTTCTCCCCCTCATCACCGGACTCCTCCGTCTCCTCAGTCACTTCTATAACTCCAGCTGCCAAAGAAGTGGAGGAGTCACAGTTAGCTGACTGGTTAAGGTTACACCAATATGCAGATGACACACAAGTCTACATTTACTCTCTCTGGATAAAACCTTAGACTCACTGCAATGAAATATTACATTCATCAACATCTCTGTAGGGTTCCTTAAATTTCACAATTGATATTGATTGCTGTTTTGTCTGTCTGTAGCTTTGTTTTAACTTATTGTATCACCCTATAATTCACTTTGATTTGCTTTAGTATGATATTTTGCTCTATGAATCAACTTGAACTTTGTTCCTTTGTTACAACGAGCTCAGGTTATCTTCTTCTGCTTGTTTTGTTATTGATTAAACCTCTTCATTTGTTCTTGCTTTTATAATCAATGTATACACACTTTATCTTTATTTTAATGAAAATGAATAAATAACATTACTTTCATCTTACGTCTCAGGTCTTTAAAACAACAGACATGTCCATAATATGATGTGTTGCAACTCCTAAAACATGTCCAGTCAACTTGAGAAATAAGGGTGTCTTCATCATGAGAAGCTGCATAATCTGCTTAGATCTGAACATCTGAAGAAAGGCAGAAGAATGTTTTATGTTGTGGTAAAACATTGTAGTAAACAAAGGTAAACAACCACCCATCATTGTGATGGCACCTCACTATTAAAACTGCATATAACACTGTAATGTACGTAAAATATTTTAAGCAAAGTAAGTAAAATTTTGACTTTAGTCAAGAAATCTGTCCAGGAGATGCATCCTGTTACATATAGAAAATATAGCCGTCAAATGTCTCTTAGACAGGGACATAGATTATAGACTCTATCTACAAAATCTTATTGTCCAATCTTAACTGATGGTTAGACGCTCTTACTGTATTGTGCTGTTCTCAGATGCTCCAACTCCAAACCAATGCACAATCGTCTCTTCCATGAAATCTATAAAACTTTACTTTAATCTCCATTAAATCCTCATGTTTACATTCTGAGCAGAGTGCCAACAAATGACTGACAAGGGGCTGCTAAATAAAGTCTGCCTACATGGGCCAATGGCGAGCTGCCACCCTTCAGATCTCTGTTAGCTTGGTAGTCTCTGATGTTTCCCCAGTTACAGCATCATGTGTTTCAGATTTGTAACAAATAATTCTTCTGATTACAAAGTTTGAGTTTGATGATGTAAATCAGAAGCTCACAGTAACTCTGCTGCAGCACTTTAACATCAGACTACAGAGGTCGGTCAGATGCGCAATCATTAATGTCAGATTTCATCTGTGATCAATTAAAACATGACTGCTTCACTGTCACTGGAAATGAGGACAACTCTTTCTCACCTCCTCTCTTCTCTTCTTTCCCACTCCTTCGCTCAGAGGAGCTCTTTTTCCAGAGTTTCTTTTGGTTGTTGCGAGCTCTCATTGCTGTTCTGGAGTCTGTTATCCAGGCATGGTAGACAAACTGGCAAATAAAGACAGTTATTTGACTGACTGTTTTGACCTTTTGTTTTGAAAAGTGCTATATAACAAAGTTTAGAATTATTATTTATCAGCAGATTAAGTTTGCTGAATAGCCATAGAACTGTAGATATTCATCTATTACCATTTCACTGACTATCTCCAGTTCCATGACAAACTGCTTACGAGGACCGTGTGATTCAGTTGAACAGCTACTAAATGGAACTTGAGGCAAAACAACTTTTCTTCAGTTTGTAGGTGGAATTATGATGGTGGTCCCGACTGTTTTGGGCCTCATCCCTTCAACCCCTCGTCACAGGTTACATGTGTTTTTGAACTGTGAAGAGTTTAAAACAGTCATGGAGACTCTCACCTGGAAGGCTGATTTCTCAGGTAGCTCCACCTCTTTCTTTTCCTCTTCCTCCTTCTCCACTTCTTCCTCTTCACTGTCCGTCTCAAACAGGTAGTAGTCACCACTCCTCACCACTGCAGTCAGACAAAGAGGTTACTTACAAATACCTGCAGTAAATAGTGCAGGCAGCTTGGAATGGGTGTGAAAAGAGAGATTGATGGTGTTGTCATCATGTGACTCACTGGAGGCGTGGTTTACCCAGGGTCTCCACCACTTCTTCTGTCGCTGTCCCTTCTTGTTTTCTTGTTCTACAAATCAAACAGAAACAGCTGTGTTTTCCACACTGTTACCCATTAATTGTTACCATGGCAACACATGTTTGTTTACAGACCATCAGTATGGAAGCTGTCTTTGGTCAAACTCAGCATTTTCTCTTTTCCTCTGCGGAACTTCTGCTGTCGCGATTTAATCCTCTCCATCCTGAAGGGAACAGAGACAGGAAGTAATTCACAGGTTGGACCACTGTGGTTTAACAAGTCTCAGGTCCACTTCAATATGAGACATAAATAGGATGAGAGTCCAGTGTTTCAGGAAAAACACTTGTGGGTCCATAAACCAGGATTTGACAGACAAGATTTGATTAACTGTGTAAAACAGCAACTTGACGCATGATGTTTAAATACGATGTCAAAGTCCAGATCTTATCGAGTCAGGTCAGGGTGTCACAGCGCCCCCTGCTGCTCTCATCTGATCTTGTCCACTTTCCAAACAAGGCGCAGTCCATCTAAAATGAGCCTACTGACTCCTACAGAGAATTTTGCATTATGGGTTGTTTGTAGCCTCAATTTTGCTCAACTAGCAAGTTTCCCTATAGTTAGTCCAGTTAAACCTGCAGGAGAAGCTCAAGGCTCTGTAACATGTTTTTTTGCCACAGAGGAAATACATTTATGACAAGTGAAAATGAGCCAAAGCTTCTCCCCAGTTCTTTACTGCAGAAACAAATTGAATTATATGTAAAGCAGCTGAGAAGTATTGCTGTGACTGACTACACAAATGTAAGATTTGTGTTTGTGTTTCACTTGTACTAGAGAAAAGTCTTCAAGGATGACGATTTGCTTCTAGTTATCTTTTAGTTTTATTCAAAAACAGCTGTTGTAAAAGGCGGGTCGTATGATAATCAGGGTCGTCTCACTTATCTCGTGGGCATTCTGACATGGACATGTAGGACTTGTGTCTCTACGTGTCTGTGTTTTTAATCAGACTCAGTCCTCTCTTTAGACCCTGACATGTTTTGGTGTTATGGGTGATTTCATGTTTTTCTTAGGACTTTTCTTGGTCTTGAGCCTGTTTGGAGTTATTCTTGACTTAATATCCTGCTTGCACTCGTCCAAGTCTTATGGGCATCTTGAGCCTGTTTGGGCTCAGTCATGATGGAATTGGCGGGACAGCTACGTCCGCCAACTACGGTCCGCTTCACAGAACCGCCTGGTGGTTTGCTCTCTCAGGGACACCCGCTCACATTCAAGACTTTTCTCCTGTCTGGCTCCCCAGAGGTGGAACCATCTCCCCACATCCGTCAGAGAAACAACCTGTCTGACCACTTTCAAGAAAAGACTAAAGACTAATTTTCTGGGAATACAACAGCACTTAAATTACACATTGTTTCTAGAAAGAATAATGTATAGCATATTGTATGTTATTAAAGTGGAATTGTATTTTAGTTTGAATGTATTGTATTTAATAATCTACAAAGATAATCTGTTCTTAGATTTAATGCTCTTGTGATTCTGCCACTGGCAGCACTGTTCTTACTTATGGCACTTGTGATTCATCACCAGCCCTTACAAGTCTGATGAGACATCTTGTTTTCGATCATGGTTCTATGCACTTTATGTAAAGCTCTTATTTGGAAGTCGCTTTGGATAAAAGCATCTACTAAGTGCCTAAATGTAATGTAATGTAATTGACCTGTGATTGTGTCTTACTGTCTCTTCAGCAGATCCATGGATGTCTTCTCCACCTCCAGTCTCGCTCTGACAGCTTTCACTGTGGATGCCTCGAAGAGCTCTGCCCCCCTGCAACACACACACACACACACACACACACACACACACAGTTAGTGTGTGTGTGTGTGTGTGTGTGTGTGTGTGTGTGTGTGTGTGTGTGTGTGTGAGAGAGTGTGTGTACCTGGAGGCCAGTAGTTGCGTATTTTGCAGGTCCAGGACCACATACAGGAAGTAGTGACTTCTGAAGACTCTCCTCTGCAGTAACAGGAAACAGAAACAGACGCCATCCCAGATGATCCCCGCCTCATCGCTTGGCAACTCACACTGTTTGCTGCTCTGCTGCTCTGCTGCAGGAAGTGACATTTACATAAATAGCAACACATGAACAGCTCTGCGCTGTTTCAACTTGGCGGTTGGACTTGGACTTGTCTCAGTCGCGATGACTGACACATCTAGTCTCACTCTCTAAAAACTTTAAATGTGGTATGGTACAAATATAATTATGACTAAGTTATCATTGCCATTCAAATAAACTGTCAATGATAAACAAACAGATGGGCAGACAGTTGGTTTACATACGTTTGGTGTATCCTTTGATGGTACAGGCCAGACTGAAGAGCTGAATAAGCCAACAGTGATTCAACACCAACGACTTAATGAAACCACACGCTAGGATCTGAACACACAGACAGACAGGCAGGCAGCAAGGCAGAGACAGTCAGACACACACAGTTTTTTATTCCTCTGACTACTTTAGTAAATTCCAGTATGAAGATAATTGTGTGGGGATGACTAAACCCTACCGACAGAATATTCTTCATGGTGATGACAAACACATTGTAGCCAATCAGACAGTCCCAGTACACCAAGATGGATTTGACTGGTTTCAGCAGCAGGTCTCCGCCCACCAACAGGAAGTAGAAACAGGCCACCAGGTAACCCATACAGAAGATACTGATCCTGGAACAGGAAGTAGAAATGCGGTTCGTCTTTTTAGTTTTTCTTTTGTTGCTGAATAGAAACTTCTGATCATTAAAGTAGGTGAAACATTTCCAACAGAAGGCCATAAAATAATTTCAATGAACGTGAAGGTTTTTAAAAATGTTCAGGCTTTCTGGAATTTGTGGATTTTAATCTTGAATCTTTTTATACAAAAATCTGAAGGTATTATCTCAAAACTGCAGGTTTAATCAACTTGTTTTAGTTCTAATAAACGTTGTCAGGGTTTTGTAAATTTCTTCATCTTAATCTAGAATCTAGATTAAATTAATCTGTGAATGTACAAGGTTAATTAATCTCATAGCAATGTTGGGGTTTTCCAAAAATGTGTGGGTTTAATGTCAAATTTTGGGGACAAAATGCAAATTTGTGGATTTTACATTTAATTTATGTTTTCACTGAATTTGGGGGTTTTAACAATTTTTAAAGGGCTTGCAAAAACAGTTTTTGTCAACTCTGTTTTTTAGCTTAATCTCAAATCTTCAGGTGAAGTAAAAAATATTTATCCATGACTATACAGATATTACAAAAAATCTAGGTATAAACCAAAATGTTCTGAATTAATTTGGCGTTTGGGGTTTTATAATCATTGTGTTCATTAAATCTGAGACTCCTGTCATTTGAGGAGCACTGAACACTTTTACTTTGAAACAATAATTCAGGTACCTGTGGCTCCCCCCACTCACCTGGTCGTCCCAGTGATGAAGATGATTGTGAGGACGAACCAGAACATGTAGCTAAAGATGATCACCTTTATCATGTCCAGGTAAGACCTGCACACACACACAGATATCACACAAACAGACAGTTATACAGACAGACAAGCAGAGAGACAGACAGAGAGACCGACAGTTGCATAGACAGAGAGACAGGTAAATAGGCAACAAGACAGACAGACAGACAGCAGGTGGAGTTTACCTGCACATCATGAAGTCAGGGACAGTGTTGAGATGAAGACGTCTGATTGGATCAGACTCCTGTCCATCATCTCCGTCCAGCTCGTAGTTGTCTCCTGCGAGGATCTGAACTGACAACTGGAGCTCCTCCTCAAAAACCTGCAGCTGCAGAGAGGCCCCGAGGAGGAGGAAGAAATCATCTGAAAGAGCAGGAAACACACAGCTGGACTGTAAAAACGTTTATGAAAATAAATTAACAATAAACATATTGGTCATTTTCAGCTCTAACCTCACATTTTCCAATTAATGCTGATTCAGGGTTTAATTCAGAATTTCTGGTTTGCAGAACTTTTTTTTATAAACCCTGGATTCCCAGATTTTGTAATTTAATCCTAATCTCCATTGTTTTAGTATAATTAGACTAATTAGATGATTAGTCCTAAAACTCAGACATAAAAAAAGAAAGACCTAGGAACCATTTAAGATCTTTGTTCTGTTCAGTTCAGTACAATTAAAAAAGTTCCAGAAGCAGGTGGGATGAATTCTTACTTGCTATTGTAAGAGAGTGAAATGTTTGGTTAAATGTACAAATGTCTCTGTATATGGCTGATTTATATTGAGAAAGGAAAACAAAAACGTTGCTGTTCTCAGTGTTTTACTCATCGTCTGCTTAATGATGATGATGATGATCTTACAGAGAAGGAAGAGGGAATTTGGGGGTGTCAGGTGATCAGGGAGGAAGAGCCACTTCACAACATTGGAGTCCATGTTGGAGGAAGGAGGTCTCCAGGGATAATCTGAAAATACAAAAGAGTTCCTACTTTTACAAATAGTTTCAGTTTTTTCGTCAATTTAAATATTCAGGTTTTCCTGAATTTTCAAATTTAACTGTTAAACTGTTAGCCTAGCTCCATCAGAAAAAAAAATTCCAACTTCCAACATCTCCTTTAATCTTTTCAGTATAACAGCCTTTATGAGTTTGCTAACATGGTTTCTAAACTGCAGGTCAATTTGTACCTTTACAAGTAGCAGGAGGGAATCCAATACACAGCAGATACTGAAAGCACAAAAGCCCCGACAGGAAGTAGCAGTACTTGGGCCACACTGAGGCAATGCGCTTCCTGCTGCGCCGTGACAGGACAGTGACTAGGGCAAAGGCGTGGCTTACAGCAAACAGATCCATCCGCTGACCAATCACATTCACGGCCAACAGAAAGCAGGTCTGAGGAAGAGGAGCATGCGAATGTTTTTTAAACAGGAAAAGGTAGCATGTTGCTATGCTAATGTGTGTGTATATCACCTCCAGTCCAAACTTGTAGAAGAAGTAGTTAAGGAAGTATTTAACGCAGCTCAGGACGCTGTCATCCAGGTGATGCCTGGTGATGTCATGAAACAGCGTTCTGCTGGGGGGCGGGACTTTGTTATGGCGGAGCCGGTAGAGCTCCTGGTGTCTGTAAATGGTCACCTCGAAGGCTAACAGCGCTAACATCATCAGGTTATACTGTAGAGACATGTCAGCATGATGCTAAGTTATAAAAGCTAACAGCACAGCCTGATTAAAGTGAGAATGGTTGTAACGTAATTTCCTCACCCTCAAGTAGTCCAGCAGTTTTCCATCAGTCTTACGAAGTCCCACCCACTGGGCGGGGTCAATTGGACCAGAGTATAAAACGGAGCGGGACAGGTTGGTGCTGGCATTACCAGGCTACACAGAGACAGACAGGTATGAGATTGTCACCATGCTGCAGTTCGATGTGCGTGGCGGTTATAGATCAGAGCTTTTTCAAACTGTGAGGCTCCTCTCTGGGGGGAGGGAAGGATGAAGGGGGGTGAGAAGAGAGAGAGGTGAGACAACAATACTGTGTGAAGTGAAAGGGACAGGTGCATGCAGGTATTGTAAAAAATACAGGAATCTGTAGTTGTCAGCAGTTCAAGCTACAGCAGTGACACAGCTCATGGAGCCGATTAAGTTACTTAAAAAAACATTTAAAATCATTAATCTTTTCTGGTCCGAATTAGTATGGAGAGAATTTTGCTTCTTTTTAAAGCAGTCAAAAAAGTGGTTTGAGAGAGAAACTTTCCACACTTTTGCTTGCAAACTCTAAACTTTTGCTTTCAAACCCAAAAATTTTGCTTGCAAATCTAAAAGTTTTGCTTGCAAATCTAAAAGGTTTGCTTGCGAACCCTAAAGTTTTGCTTACGAATCTAAAACTTTTGCTTGCGAACCCTAAAGCTTTGCTTGCGAAT
>JAVQJD010085576.1:0-25290 GCA_036023655.1 Nannoperca australis | reverse complement strand
CCCCCCCCCCCCCCCCCCCCCCCCCAATCAGAGCTACCGGGAAACAACACGAAGAGCTCAGTTTTCCATTAATTATGAAGTGTATCATCACAGTTAGAAGCATCAAGTTAATATAACACACATATTGTTGGAAAACCTGTACAGCTATTGCTTATAAGAGAACAGATTGCAACATATTATATTCTATTTTAATGAAAGCTCAGTCAGCAAGCTGTTGGTTTTAATTTCTGCAGCTGTACAGTTTCATTGATCTATTGGAATATGCACTGAAACAATCAGTGGATTAGTCAGTTTAACTGATCATCATTTCCCCAAGTAGTTAATCAGTTTAGACAATTGTCCAGTAAAAAATACTTAACATTTGCTGGTTCAAGGGTCTCAAAGACAATATTCACTGCTTTTCTTTTCTATAACACAGTTTGTTGAATATATTTGTGACTGCTTACATACATTTGGCTAAATGAGAAGTTAGAATAAGACAAACTTAATAATGTATATACTAGAAAGGGAACGAGAAAGAGTGCTAATCTGAATCTATTTCAGTCTGTGATACATGGGAAGCCATGACAACATTCCCTTTTATCGGCATGCATACATAGGATTGCAGAGGTCAGTGAAGGTTACACAGCATGTGTTCATGCTTCTGTTGTCAAACATCCCACACAGTACATGAGGCACTAGACTTTCCCTTTTCTGCTGCTATCAGCAGGAAGAGGCACCATGGGAGAAAAAAAGAAGAGGGGAAACTTTTGTAATCATGCAAGTAATCTCTTTTTTATGCTTATTAGCATTTTTTTAAACAAGATACATAACTTCACCAGATATAAAGTATGCAGCTCAATTTGCAAAAATGTCTAATTGTAAAGTTTGAACCAAAAGACGCTAAGCTTGTTTTTAAGTTTAATGAATCAGTGCACTTTCAGAAAGATTGTGATGAGAAATTTGCTTCAGGCTAAATTATGTTAACAGATGAAACACACTATTTTACTAGTTTTGCATCCTTTGAGGGTTGATTATTTCATATGCAGCTATTTCAATGCTGAAACAATACATTTGTCATTACTACCTTCATTTCATGTTGAGAAGTGACCAATTGTATCCTACAACCTCCCCACAAAAAAGTAAACAGGCAAATCATCCTGCACATGGAAGCACATCACAAGAACGAGACACAACTAACTGCATGAATTAGCAAATCACGCCGTTTCTCCCACATGCTAAAATACCCATGCATGTCTCACCCTTTGAATCTCCCTACCAGTGCTCCTTGACTTGCCAGAGTAATGCTGATGGAGTTGCCTAGCAACTGCCAATGGACCAGTCACTTCTTCATTATTGAAAACTCCTTTCATGATTGAAACCCCCTTGACGAGGTCTCTTGCTGAGAGCTGACGGTGACTCTGCTATTGTTCTCCTCGCTGTCATGGGTACATTTCAGGTAAATTAGACACTTTGATCTGTATTCGGCCAGCTGGAGTAAAGACATGCTTTCCTAACGAGCAGCTTCTTGTCAGCAAAAAAGATTTTAAGAGGGACAAACTTAGTCTTTAAAGCAAAAAAGCAGATACTTGCTTGGTAAAGTAACTTTGTTCTTATCTACACCCATTAAAACCAGTGTTACAGGCTGTATATGTAATCTCACTCCTTCAGAATGGCAACATACATGTTTTGAGTTGTGAAGCCACACCATACCGTTATGATCAAGGAGGGGTCAAACGTGAATATGAGAACAAGGTATGAATTGTGCAAAACGATGAATTATTGAGTACGCTGGACAGGATGAATAAAGAGAAGCTGAATTTAAGAGCAGGTCAACTGAGACCTCAGTCTAATTTTTAATGTGTGCAAAGGACTGGGAGCTGTCTACAAGGGTGGTTTGGTTTGTTATTAAAAGTACAGCTTTTAATGGCATCCAAAAGATATCTCCAGAACACTTCTAATCTCAGCAAGACAAGAACTCAAACATTCAATAGTCAGGGCTATGTTATAATAAGGCTACATTTCTAGAAAACATAGATATTGATGAAGTAAATGTTTAATGAGGAAATGCTATTTCTATTCGGAAAATCCTATTTACCATTTTAAGTATATATTAGATGAAAGAATTTAAAATATACGGTAAATTAAAAAACACCAAAAACACCACCAAAATAAAGCACATCCATTTAACAGATTTAAGCAATACGAGGGTGGTAAATGTCTTGCCTAAAAACAATCAACAACCTCGATTCCATGTAAAAAAAAAAAAATCTGGAGATTCCTCAAAAGCATTGCATGTGTGATGATGACATGCATCGAAAAGCCTCAAGAACCTTAGAAATAAAGACAAGAAGCAGTAGTATCGGTAATGCTAGAAAGCCTGCTATTGATAGAGTCTGAAGAGACAGGGTTTCTTTCACTTTCTATGATCGAGCATATCTTTGCAGAATATCAATGCATCTACCTCCCTGTGGGATAAACAAACAAAGTGAACAGAGTCTTATCACAGAAGAACATAGAAATTAATCAACGTGTGTGGGCAACAGGCCAGGTTAGAAGAACCAGAACAGAAGAGTTTAGGAACGGCAATAATATGAGTAACAACTACTCTCTGTTTGCCAGGGTTTTGTGACAGAACGTGTGCTGTAGAAATGAAAAGCTGCTTAACATAGGAGGAAGATATTGTCGAAAAGGTGTGAACTAACAGAGATCTCTGGTTAGTGACCAGAAAGACCTTCCGTAAAAAAAATTATTTTATCATATGAACAAAGCAGTGTGTGGGTGTGGAGGAGCAACTGTGAACAAATGTGTTACTCAAAATAAGAAAGCAGCCGGCTCATCTCCTCCTCTTTTCCATAAATAACATTAGACACATTTGCCCAATAGCCTCTAAACCCCCCCACCACCACGTTAGCAGCACCATATAAAGCCAAGAGTATAACGCACATAACAACACCTCTACTCAACAGACCCTAGAAACAACTGCAAGCAGTTCAACCTAAATGAAACATCTCTCTTGTACGCACACAGAATACTCACTGACCGTAGTACATTTATTATCTCTCATGGTAACGTTAGGGTTAATGATATGGACTCCAATTGCCATGGGGATTACTGGAGCTTCAGCAAAGTATAACTTTAACCCCTGTGATCTGATGGAATAAGATCAAGCATCCTTGTTGACCCTTATTGGATTGCTTATGTCCAGAGTGGCTTGTTTGTGTTGTCCTACTGCTGCACTAGACTAAGACTAAGATGTGGAGAACTACTTTTTTGCAGCAAGGCTCTGAGGAAGGCTAAAGAAGAGACTAAAAGACATCAGCAATTGAGCTGATGTGTTTATGTTGGCAGGGAAAGTAGCTGGAAAATTATTCTGAAGACAATTTGTGACACCAAATCATTGTATCTCCGATTATGTGTGACCACATCCAATCGCTGGGGAAGACGGAGGCACGAGTTTTCCTTGACAGCAGGCCAACATGACAGTCCAGTGCTCCAGGGCAAGTTGAGCTGAGTAACAGTAGGAATCCACTTTGAAGTCTCGGAGTGCTCAGCATTTCCACAACAACCTCAGATACCTACTCAACAGTGACAAACTGATTCACTGCCACCACCTCCAGGAGATGCTTACGAGATCTCTTTTAGGATAGATACCTGTGGTGTGCAGCCCCCATGAGCAATCCTGATCAAAACTGAAGATGTCAACATTATTTCCACAGAACAGGACCAGCATAAGGAAAACAATTTTGTTCAGTTCGCCTAGAGAACGTGTTGGGCATTCAAGATTTGCTCAACTGTGAGCTTGTGCTTCTTTATCTAAAAGCTTTACCTAATTGTCTTTTTCAGTGTTTTTCCTCACAAACAAAAAGTGAATGGCAAATCGAAAAATGAATGAATGAATAAATGGATGCAACCTTGAGTTTTGTTATACCCCTGCATTCCAGTTCTTACTATTTATGTAACAGATAAAAGCCTTGCTGTTTTCTAATCCACTCACATTTTAGCTGTGCTATCAGAATCACAATTAAGTTCATTTCTTCTTCAGAATGTCCAAAACTGATTGACTAAACAAATCAGGAGTTAAACTAACTTTTATCAAGCAATAAGTTAGCCTTCTGTGGCTTACCTTGGTTTGATGTAATTGTAAAGCAGGTCAATCTATAGATAAAACCCTTGGTATGGTTTTGTCATTGCTGTATTTAGTTCCACAATATTTTCTACACCTTTTATCTAACGGACAAATTTCTTGCTGGAACAATAAAAAGGTGTTAAGAGGCACTTGTGGAAGGCTTTCACTGTGTATTAACAGACAATTAAAGCGGCACGGCAGGGTCTGACCTCATTATAGCTTCAACAAAGTCATAATTCCAGCACCAACTAAGCGCTGCTAAGAGGAGTAGATTAAAACACAATAAGGCTCATACAAGATGTTTGACACCTGAGCTGGTGTGATATCCTCACAGCCCTAGAGTTGGTGTATGGTATTGTATTAGTTTGTTGCCTGGTAATTCATCTACCCACAAGAGTGGATGAGATAACATTGTTACAATACAACGCCACCAGAAAATGTAAATTTGACCATAGAGTTGAATTGACACCGCTCTGACAAGATCAGAGCAAAATATGAATGTGCAAGTACGTCTTGTAACTATATTGTAATGCACAGTTCAGATGAAAGATTTTCGATGAAACTAAACTGTTTTAGAACATTGCAGGGAGTAGTTGCAGGGAACTGGCCCATCTCAGCTTGACTTAAGCCAGCTGATGGTGCCGCCTTGAACTCAGCTTGTCAAGTTGCAAGTGACGAGCGGGGCATCTCGTTTTGTTTATGTTTTCACCGTCTCATCAACACTAGCATCCAGTAACCCAAGTAATCCAATACCCTCAATAATATTTTTAGATGCTACAAATTATAGCCAGCTACAAAAAAAAAGCCTGAAAAGCAGACAGAACGGAAGTACAGAGAGTTGTTGCTATGGAAACGACAAACATCTAGTCGCGTTGGTGTAAAGTGGCAGGTTTCAGAACGCAGCAGAACGGCGCACTGCAAGTAGTTGTAAGTTTCAACTCTTCTCGATGCAAATCTTTGGTCTTAACTTGCCTTAAGAAGCAATTTCGGATGAGAAACCAAAACACAGGCGACAAAAACAATAGCACTTCACAAACCTACTGACGCATGAGTCCTAAATTGTGCTTTTTCCTCTTCCTGTGGTCTGCCCCACATTTGACACATTCAGTTGAGCGTGACATCAGTACTGCTCAGTTGAGGATTAACAGAGATCAGCACATTATATTGTGTAATTTGGTAGATTGACAGTGTACATTCATCCAGCTATTCAGGGGTGTTAAAACTCTGATTTCTTCAAATCACCTAAACTAAGGGTTTCTCTGCCTGACGGATGCTAGCTCTGATGTAGTGTAAATTACAACTGAGGTTCAGTGATGCGAAAGGTCAGAGAAAACCAGATGAACAATGAAAGCAGTGCTTATGACAGCTGGTGATAAACAAAGGACAATGGAAAAGGCAGTGAATTCCAATCTTGATTCAGAACAGGCCACCAATGCATGCTCTGGAAACTGTACACACAGCAAGCCTGAGGACAGAACTGCTCCTCAGTTACTATCAATGGATTATTGTGTTGAGACGAACAGATTAATACTGTTAAATCATCTGGGGACAGTTACCACGGAATAAACTAGTCCTAATGATTCCTGGGATTTGGTGTTTCCCTGTCTAATATTCAGTTATTACATCACACTGCAACAAGGGAAAGTACCCTCTTGTTGGCTGACTTACTCCAACGTGATTATCTAAGTGTGTTCCTAGAGTGACTCTGGGGAGACACAATTACATACAAAGCCGAGTATCCCAAGAGTCACTAATGGGATGTTATTACTATATCTGTTAGGGTAAGATTTTTAACAACGTAAACTTGTTAAAATCCCTAGTTTCAAAATGATAAGAATCATAATTGAATGGTATGTAACTACCCTCCTTGGTAAGTGAGATATAATGATCAAGAATGGGCATTTCGGAAGAACAATTTCAAGATCTGCCCTATGAACTCAGCTGTAGGGATTGTGGATAATGGCAGTCCAGCAGGGTCTCAGTGGAGGCAGCCATCCCACCCTCCTCCTCGCACTACATCTACTCCTTCAAAAATCAATTACTAAAATAAGCGTGCAATTTTTGTTTAAGCACTGCTGTTAACCTTTGTTTTGACAAAAAATTTGGTGCCATGAGTAAAAATAGTATTTGGTAAATATATATTCCAATGTGGCAGCAAACATGTTACCCAAAAGCCATAGCATTAAGGCTACCAACAACCCATATTGCAATACAGTAACAGGCTCACTCTGTAGGAGCAGTAGGAGCCAGAACGTGCTCCATTCAAAAGAGATATATTTGTTTGTGACATGTCAATAAGGAAATAAGGCCCTCTAATATAATGCTATTATGGATATCGCTGGTTTTACTATTTCCCTTGTGTAGTTTTGATGTGCTGTGTGTTCTAACTTTCATGTGAAACTGCTTGTGCCGACTCCATGGAAGAAGAGATAGTGTATCTCAACGATACCTTTTTGGTTAAGTAAATGATAGCCTAAATAAAAAACACTATTATTTAAACTTAATTTCCAGAAGAAAATATTGTCTGATATTTGTGTCACTTTTTGTGCCACGAAAGCAAACCACAGTGAGAAACTGTAGTTCGAACACATGAACACAATGTATGATTTAATGGTGTGTAAGAAAGACAGGTAGTTTATTTTTTAACATCTGTTACATAGGGCCCATGTGGGTTATGGAACTGAGGGGCGGGGATGGGGGCTATCGCAGTGATCGTTTGGAGTTTCTATCTCTGGAGCCATCTTGACACGGCAAACTCACTATGAAGCCAACGCAGAAGCAGCAATGACGAGGTGAGGGTAAAACAGAGCTGACACTTGTTGCACACGCGCAGCTGGGAGGTGAATGATATCCTCCCAAAGAGCAAAACCATCTGAGCTCAGCAGGGATCCGGTGCACATGGAGAAAGGACGTTGAGAATGAGGTCGCGCCTTCGAAAAAAAATTTCACACCAACAACACTGGCACAAAGCTTCAAAGCTTGGTCCCTGCTTTACTGTAAGACACTGCTGTGAGAAACAGTCAACCAGTAATTATTACTACTTAAATATAATTATTATTTTTGCTGTTACGCAGTGACTAACAGTTAGGGTTATTGTTGATTTCCTCATCTCTGCAGCAGCATATTATTGCACTGTCACTGTGATTTGAAGATATGCGGTAATTATAATTGCACAGGGGGGGCAGGTTAGAAAGAAGGAGCAGATGTTCCGTTTCATTATTGTAATGAAACACCATCTAAAGCTGCAAAAGCTTCACAGAGGAAAACAAATTGTGCCAAAACTGAAGAAAACAATGAAATTGTAATTATTAAACTACATATATACACTCAATTGCCAGTGTTTAAGGCCACCAAGCTAAATCTACTGTCCTGCAATAAACCCTTCCTTCATGAAGTTTACAATGTTCAGTTTTTGTTGAAACCGTTTTAGAGGAAGTAGTTTGTGGTGCTGTTGAACTGTTTTGCATTATACAGAGAGGGGTTTCTCTTATTTAGCCTACCATCGTTTATATAAATGGAGTGAACAAAATAATGGACACACCTGTCACCTCCCTAAAACAGTTTGAACAAAAAACTCAACATTATAATTACCTTCATGGAGGTAGGATTTAATTCAAGTCTGTTGTATTACACTCAGTTTTATCAAGGTGTACCTAATAAACTGGCAACTGGGTGCACAGTGTTACAGCGTGTGCATGCCTCTGCAGAGTTAAGTCAGGAGAAATGAAGGCCCATGGGGTGTAGCAGAGTCATAGGTAGCAACAAATACCAGATGTCAAATGCTTGTTGTCCAGGGTTGCTGTTAGCCCCAGACTAATTAAATGATCTAATGAAGCAGGCTTTAATAAAAACACACAACGAATGGTTATTAGTGGCTAAAACTCTGTACACCCAATTATTTTCCCCTCAAGACTGCTGGCACATTGCAGGAGATTTTGAAGCGTTTCAAGGTTAACCACAGACCCTTCACCACACAAAACACCATCACGGTAAAAGGGGTTGCGTTACTGAATTACAATTCACTGCAAGATTGTGATAAACTGCTAGAATGCTGCACAATAATCGGGGTGCAAAAATAACTTTTTTTTTTCCACTAGCCAAATGCCTAATGTTAGTGTTCAAATTTTACCAGCCACTCAATAGATTACTATTGGGTTTTTTTTGTGTCCAGTGAGTGAAGCAAATCTTTCACTTGCATATTTTAGCAGCTTTTGGCTGGTGGCTGGTGCTACTTTTGTGCCTTGGTAATAATCTGAATTATTGCAGGCATTTACATACACAGTGGGGCCTGTTAAAGTGCTGATAAATTAATTTTGCTTGGTAGAATAACAGCAGAACTTTTATGGTTATGGGGTTGTATTGTATTTACAATTGTATCTTGGTAAGAGCTGGGAGAAATTTGCAAAGCTGTTTAATAAGTAGATTGCAACGGGTAATGATCAGTAACATTTTGAAGTCACAGCAGTGGTTAAATGCTGGACTTCATAAATCGTGGTAATTGTGTTACTGTTGTTACAGTTTCTCCTGCAGTGATGCACATTCTTTGTGTAGCTCCCTGGAGATAATAAGGTTAGAAACAGGTTACAAACAGGCTCCAAATGTTGGTTTTATACCAAACAATCATTTGGTGATCTTATTCTTTCATTTGGAAGGCAGATTTTCCTCCCTCTATGAGGAATGATTAAGGGTAATACTAGAAATCACCAAGAAAGCACTGTACATAAATCCTGGGTCTTCAGAGGTGTAGGTTTAGTTTGAGAGATTAAGTGGAGAACTGCATACTCGGTCTGGGTGTCTGACCTTAAAATCTGGGCCTCCGTGTATGTTGTACATTAATACACAATACTATAATTCAAAACACTACACTTACACTTTTTAAAGCAGGGAATGTAACCAAAACTGTTTTGGTTCTCTATCAATTTTACTCTCTTTTTTCAACTCTATGCCATTTTCTAACCTTTCTTTTTATATTCTTCCGCTTCTGTGATCTTGTTGACCGCTGTGCTGAAGCACTAAAAGGCGAGTTTGGTAATCTGCAATTTCTAAAAGTGGAGCTGACATGTTTCTGTGTTCCTAGGGAAACCCACAGGGCTGGGGACATTTTTTTTTCTCTCCCTGTCAGTGAGTGAGTATTAGAGCAACTGAAACAGCTTTCTGGCTGGTCGCCTCCTGGAGCCCCCCAGACTGAGAACAGAAATAGGATGGAAACACCTTTTTTTCAATTCATTTTGAAGTTATGCCATACCTACTATGTGAAATACTTCAATATGTGCTATCAAGGACAACTGCTTTTGACACATTTCCATTAGCACACAATAATAAGTGTGTCTGTTTCACAATATATGAAACAATGTCAGTTGCACAGAGAATTGATCCCTGAGGTGTCACAATAAGACTATTTCAAGCCTTCAACTTGACCCCTCCTTGCTCATGGTCTTGCTTGCTGAAGCGTTACCTGGTTGCTAGGCAGCGCTGCTGGATGACGAAGAGTCCTCATTTGAGGGTTCAATTTGTGTCTCTAAGGATCTCTTCATGTGGAATCAATTGCACAGTAAAAGGTCAAAATGACATCTTTAGCACAAAATAATATATATGTATAAATATATAACATTTTGTCATCGTGGCATCTGGTAAAATGTAGTCCGATTTATTCAATGATTGCATTTTTATCCTCTGTCGTCTCACTTCCTCTCCCATGTGTAAAGAGAGCGTGTCATATGCTCATCATATCAGACACGGTAGGGTAATGGAAGCACACACGTAGGCGGGTTAGCACAGCTATAAACACACTTCTATTGCCTATAAAGTTGAAATGAGCCAACAAGAGGGTTCCACAGTGACAGCCAACATCAACATTAGTGGGCGTAGGTGCTGGTCAGCTATTAGGCCAGAAGCACAGCAGACCAAGAACAACAACTTCCATGTCTCTTGTCACACACAAGTGACTGTCTATACATAAGAAAGAATCTGCATTTAGGAGGAAAGAAAGCGATAGTTTACATGTTTTACACATGTTTACACATCTAATGTTAACGTCATGACACATATACAAAAACTGAAAAACAAAGAGGGGTGTTTTCTTTAGGACAAGTTAGACGAGTGCTACTGATGCACCCAACACTGAAAGTTTGTTCGTCTCATCTTTTAATGGATAGCCAGGCAATCAATTTCCAACTCTGATTTCTACCGACTGAATCGAAGTTGTGTATTTTAAGAGTAACAAAGCTTGATGAGGCTGACATTTCATTTTCTACAAATCACCTTGTTCTACAGCTCACACTACAAGAATGAAGAAAACTATCAAAACAAATGGGACAGCAGCTGTCATGGATCTGCTACCTCCTTCGGACTTTACAAGCAACACAGCAAGTAATGACTTTGGCTGGGTCAACCAAATCATCTGTGAAATTATAGTTTGTCAACTTAAATGGCTCTAGAAACAGAAGGGTCGTGAATACAGAGGAACTGGAAAGCTTTCTTGCCATCATTTTGTCACAATTACCATGTAGTGAAGACATGCCCCACACTGCTCCCTTCTGCTGCATGTTTGTTATGCTGCTAATTCTTACTGTCTGCTTAGCACATCGCAATGGTTTTCTCAAGGTCTGCAATCTACAAAATTGAACTACTTCTATAATCACTGTTAGGACTTCAACAGTGTTGCTTTCTGACATCTTCATAGCATGTCTGACTAACTAGACTCTACAGATACCCAACCATGACCACCACCAGTCAGGCATCAGTTGAAAAGTGCCGATATCTCATTACCTGGGTTTTGGTGCCGATAGTGAACCAAAACTTTTTTTCCATAATTCGGGGAATATAAACATGTTTTAACCCCTTGTTTATCAAAATAGGCCAGGTGAATGCATCTTCAAATGTAGAACCATGCCTAAATAAAAAAATCCTTTTTTTTGTTATAAACAAGCTTGAGATTGAGTTCAGACAGGTAGCAGAAACGCATGAAAAAAACGCAGCCCCCTCATTAGAATAGGACCGCTTCATTGTCTGAGTGGGGGTGACAACGTAGAGGGCACCCTGTGCGAAAATATCAAAGCTGAACCTGACTCAAATCTAATCCCATAGTATTATAAACTGCTGTGCAGTGTTTTGGCATCTGACAAGCATTCAAACTCAAACGGGTTCCCTGGATCCTATTTCATCTTCGTCGGTATCTGAAACAGCACGCCCCTGCCAGTGCAGTCCCTTACATTGTTTTAACACAGGCCTGTTTTCTGTCACATTTGTTAAGAATCTTACCAAGCACAACTTAATACTATAGACATAATTTGGTTAATGCTCAGATATTTAAGTTCAATAATCTGTACAAATGATGACTCAATATAGCTGAATAAGGAGCTAGTTGAGTGATTACTTTTCAAATTATGCAAAAACTAATTCACTTCTCGCCTTAGTCAGTAGGTAAGAATGTTGTCTCTCATGAGGCCTATTCTCCCGAGACAAACCTCATCTCCAAGCTTACAGCTTTGTCTTAAACAAAGAATGTAACTTCATCACACTGTCATTGTTTCTGTGTTTCTCAGCTTTGAAGCAATGACAGAAACACTTGAATCAAATCCCCCTATCAGTAAGCAGAGCACCTTCCACAAATAGTGCAATACACACACATACGCATCCATACCAACACACGCACATAGTATTCTTGTTACTATTCAGGCTGTGATTGGTTTGCCATTCTCCCACACTGCAGACAGAGTGCAAATAATGAAGGTTCTCTGTGACAGAAAATCGATACTTGAAACATTGCATGTTACAACCTCCGTAAAACCTCTATCCACAAAAGGTACCTTTAAACAGCATGCCATTCAACATCAGCTTGTTTAATTACACAGATGGCATAGCAGCTGTGTAGTCTTCTGGGTTTGTAGGAGTCACAGTCCTCCTACAAACCAATGAATTGTGCAAAATGATCAGGTGACAGACAACAGAATTTCTGCCATTTTCTTAGAGAAGTCATTACATCTCTTCTTGGAAATGTTATACCCTTGTTCAGAAAGTGAAACGTGGCCTGCAACCCGCCAGGAGTAGTAGACTCACAGCCCAGTGTACGAGTAGGGAGAAAGGCCTAAATAAAGTCTTTGTTTGTCAGTGGGTGCTGGTTTCATCAGAATAAAAGCTTGCAGCAGAATCTTTTTTCAAAAGGCTCTAACTTGTTAAAATGTTCCCAAAATATATCTGGGAATCTGTGTGTGTATGCATGCGCGTGTGTGTGCATGAGGTCTTTGATGTAGAAAAATCACCCTTTTGCCCGGAACGCATTCAAGCCATAGACTACCAGAAAAAGGTCAGACAGCTTGTTCCTAAAACTATGGGCAGAGTTTGCTCAATAGCCCACAGCAACAGCAATCTGTTATGACCTGAAGCGAACAGTAAGCCCCCGTGTAGTAAATCAAACTGTCACTGAATGATGTGTTTGTGTGCTTGATGTTGGTTCTGAATATTTCCATAGGTAACGCTATATAACTGATATTTCATGTCCAGTAAAAAGTTCTCTACCACTGGGCCATTAGTGCCCGTTTTTGTCACACTCTATATTGTTAACTCCTCTACAGATATGCCAAAGCCGCCTCTTGGTAAATGTGAATACACCCACGCAGCTTGCTAATCAGGTTTCTAAAGAGAACCACAAATACCATGAGGGCTCAGCTGAGTTTGCACAGAAACAAATGAAGAAATCAACCTTAGCCAGTGGCAAATCAATGGCTGCACAGGATGGCTGATGTTCGAGCATGATGAGGCTGGTATCTAATTGGGGGGAAAAAGGCTGCATTTGTCTCCTGGCCATATTAGCTTCAGTTTGTTCCCTTGGTAAGAATTGGTTTCTGACAGCAAGATTTTAATCTAGGTAGAAGAAAATTTTACTTTTCAATAGCAAGAAGTTGCTCACTTCTCTGCCTTTGACAAGTCAAAATGTCTGCTGGGAACCCTGCAATTCAATCATTTATTGCACAACTGGGGGCAAGGTTGTTAGTGGGCATTTGCATACATCTGCATTGAATATGCGTCATCCTTCAGGAAGCGTTTTAAAAAAGATAAGAAAACTAATATAATGCTTCTATCAAGATGAATATAGTGCAAATATGGGGAAATCCAATCCCTGCAGGTCACTGTGTTTGTTCGGAGTGTATTTGATGGAAAAAAAAAAATGATGGAGACATTTTGTATTGAAACCACCGGCATTTATAAAACTCAAACTAATATACTCTTCAAATTAAGAAAGGAGGAATAATCAATTCACTATCTAGCAAAGTCAGCTGATGTAGTGTTTCCTGGAAGGAAATCTGGTTCACTCTGCCATGACACAGGGCTGGGCACCACTGGCTTAGAGAGAGCACTGATAACCAGTCTGGCCAGTTATATTGGTACTTTTCCATTTTGACCTGGAAGGGTCTGAGTGCATGGTTATATCTGACCAGACATGCAGAACTCAGACAAAAGCTATTTGGGAGCTGCGTCATAGGAATGAGATTCCCATCCTTATCTAAACCATCACAACAGGAAAAGTCCCTTCAAAAGACAAATTGCTGACAAAGGTTGAGCAAGTTGGACCGGAGACATAACATCTATTCCGCTCACAGCTGCTGCTGAATGTATTTTTCAACCATATTTGACACTTCACACAAACGTCTGGCTTAGTTTTTGTCCGCTTCTTTGCGTGCCTGTCTTAGAAACGTCTGAAAATGGTAATCCAGTTAGTCCATTAATCAATCAACAGAAAATGTATCTGCAACAGTTTAGATAAACCAGTTAATCATTATGTCACTTTTGAATATTTTTTTAGTCTTCTATGATCGCACACTGATTATACTTGGGTTTTGGACTTCTAGTAAACCAAAAGAAGCAATATGAATGCAAAAACTTGAACTCTTGAAGATATTTTCTATACCAAACAATGAACCATTTAAATGTAGAAAATAATCGACATATTGATGAAAAATGAAAAGAATCTCTAGCTGAAGCTCTATATGCCTTAAATGTTCTCATATGACAAGGCATTACCCAGTTTTCTGTTACAATCATAGAGAAACTGCTTTAGTGAGGCAACCTCTAGATGAACCCCGCACAGTAAGTGGAGGTTCAGTGGGAACCAAAATGTTCAGTGATGTACTGCTGCAGAGTTCTAATGTCTACATGGAATCAGTGAGTAAATGAAAGAGGCAGATCGCCTGTAGGATTGGCATGAAGCAACCTGCACAGGGATGGCTCTGAGCTGCCTTAATCCCTAACATGTAGCAGCTAAGATATTTCCATTTCTTTCACCATATTGTAAGAGTCCAGGAAGTCGGTTAACCAGACATACTATGCAAGTGTTGAAAATGCTAGACGCGATGTACGAGTGCTGCTCAGGAGAACTGAAAGGTGACTTTGTCCAAATGGCATGGGGGGGGAATGTGAAACCATAAAACAAAACAAAAAAGCCAAAGCGCGTACACACACGCACACACACACAGCCAAAACAATCACAATGCTCTACTGTGAGAATGAATACATACAGACTCTGAACAGCTGACCAGCACAGCCTGGTATATTTCTCACTTCGATTCATTCATAAAACTTAACAATTATAAACCATCCATGTGAAACAAGAACAAAACTTTCACTTACTTAATACAGATACTATTAGATGTGGAGTAACCCCAATTGAACAAGATGATGCTGCTGCTGCTGCTGCCACTCCGCTTTTCCAGATGTCCTGTGGGGTCCCTTAAAGTTTACCTGTCAATTAAAAATTATAGCATACGTTTTAAAATTAATAAAGTATTTTCTTTTCTTTAAAATGTCTTTAGGAAATCACAAAGACCAGAGTAGTCTCATTACAGCCCACTGCAAGTCAAACAAAAGACAGCACTGCATGTTGTACAACATTACAATATGACGTAAAGGTTTTATCAAAGATAATGAATCCCAAATGAGATATTGCTGAGTTTATGTGGACAGCTGGAACTGCCGGAGGGAAACGACTTGCCAAATATACGCAGAGATTGTCCACAGTGTTTTGCCACCACTCAACAATTACTTGCTTTTCTGTCTTCCGCCGATGTAATTAATGAGTTTTCCAGCCTATCACTGCCATAAAATGGCAAAGTCTGAAAAGCAACATATGGTCTTAGCTCCTGTAATCTTGTCCACTGTAAATAAACAGGAGCACATCTGCTGTAGGGTCATTATTAAAGCCCATGGTCTAACCCACTCTCACACCAGGAAACTAGGAAATTAAAAGTGAAGATGCCAGGAAGAAAGCCATTCTCATTGGCGGAAGAATATTGCTGGTACAAAGTAGTCCCTAGAGACAGACCAGAAGTCAGTACAGAAAGATGAAGCTAAAAATAGCTAACCAGCATTTTGCTGAGGTAAATAATATTTGTTGCCATTTTAAGAATAAATCTAAAGCAAAAATTACCATAACAACAGCAGTAGATGAGATCCACATTAGTATCAAAAATATAGAAATAAAAAACGAAGTCTTAAGGCAAAGATTCTTTACAGTCGCTGAAAAATCACACTGTGATAATGTGCCTCAGGCAGAAGAAATATTATCCTCACACTTTCAATGGCCTGCAAATGTACATCAGCTAAATTAAAACTATAAAAATTACAATACATTCACTTTGTCGTGTCATTGGTGGGCTGTGTTGTGTTAATGATTCACCGAGGGGTTAAAACAAAAACAAAAAAAGGGGGGGTGGGGGGTGTCACCATCTGCTTTGGCTACCCAGCCTGCAGCATGCCGAGAGTGTGTGAAGGACCTGTGGGACAGCCCAGGGCTGCAGTCGGTGCCGCTGCCTGCCCCAGTGCCTCTTCACAAAAACTACACAGCCACATAACCATCTACATATGCTATGCTTAACTCTCCGAGGATCATTGCAGCCTCACAGTCCGGCTCCACAGAGACCTGGTTAACTCACTATCCAGTCCGGTGGAGTGCATGGGGACACAATTTTATTATTTTTCCACGGGGATTTGTAGTAAACATATCACTACTTCCATCAATAGCACCGCCACAGTGAATCAGCCCTCCTGAATAAGGAGGTCATAATGCAATGTAATATTTCCATTGGTCAGACAGGTATTAGGTTTAGTTGTAAGACAATTTGTACCACTACTAGGTGACACAGAGAGTCATGCTGTTGTTCTGCATGAGAGCCATTAGCAAGAAGAGCTTGCAACAAAAGCAGAGAGGGTTGGGGGTTGGCTGAGGTGACCATATCCTGCAGTCACAAGCGTCGATGGAAAAATAAAACAGTCCAAAAGGTCATCATCAGGCCAGATCTGACCTATTTACCAGAGCCACTTCTGCATCCAGGAAGTAGAGTGCTGCTATGTTAACAGTGAAAATGCCTTATGGTTTGATCATGCTTACTTTAGTTAAAAGGATAGAGATGCTGTTGAGCACGTACCTGCTGATGGCCACATCAGCACAGCCA
Source organism: Nannoperca australis (assembly GCA_036023655.1). NCBI lineage: Eukaryota > Metazoa > Chordata > Actinopteri > Centrarchiformes > Percichthyidae > Nannoperca > Nannoperca australis. The sequence goes on along the minus strand of JAVQJD010085576.1, from coordinate 8,736 downwards.
CGGTATCTTCAACAGACACCCACTGCTGCCCACTCCACATCAATTTAATTCATTTTACACAAAGCTGAAAACTTTGTCACCATGGGCACAAAGAACAGAGAAGGAAGCCCTGTTTCATCTTTCCTATTTCCCCGGCCAATTAGAAGCCCCCGCCCGCCCACAGAGCCTGGATGACATGTTGATTCCTGATCACAAGGCGATTACAGAAAAACAGTGCGACTGCTGCCATGGGAATAAGGCTTGATTCAAGAAAAAGACAAACCAAGTAAGCAATTTACAAGGCTCCTAGCTGAGGGCTAAAACCCCCCATTTGTCTCCCTTTTCGACGTCACATATAAGGAATGTAACAGCCACCAATGTCGCTTCCCTCATGTTATTGACGTCTGTTTGACCCAAGCCAGCATCTCGGGTTAGGTTTTGTTGTGTGTTGAAAACGCTTGTAGCATTACAAATGTGGGCATATTAATGCGCAAGCATGCAGAAAGCAGTGGTGTCATTTTGAGGTTTTTTTTTTTTTTTTTTAAACTGTTCATTGTCTGTTCTTCCTTTTAAAGCAATCAACAAATTCAGTATTTGGAGGGTGTCAAAAAAAATAAACAAAAATTAAAGTGAAGCTTATAATTCAGTCATCCAATAAGCAATCCTCACGGGATATAGATTTGGGACATTCCCTGGAGACTGCTAAACAGTAAGCTATAGCTCGGTTCACAACACTGACGACATGACTGTATCCTGATGCTGCAGGATTGGTGAATTGCACTTGGGACAAGTCTTAACACACCGAGCACTAACCTGAACTGGCTGATCTGTCTCTCCAGCACACCTCATCGCCTTTGTGCTGTCCATCTCATTTTACCATTATTGCACATCCCAATTACAATTTCAGGGGGGAAACGAATGAATTTGAACTGTGTGCACACTGACACAAACTCCCTTTCATTTTTCTGTAAACATTACAGCACACTGCCGTCTCCCCTCCTCCTTTTGATAAACACAGCTGGTGCAGTGGCTTTTTATTTATTTATTTATTTATTAGATCATTTTAAGTGCTGCCCAATCGTGGGCGATTTCTATCAATGAAACATGTATATCATACCACACCAGTTAATCCAATTTCTCCCATTAAGTCACCTCTGCCTTCTCCTATTGAAAACGTATATGTCTTTCAACGGTTTAACCCCTTTTTAAAACATAAAAACTACAATTTATTGACGAAATAAAAATAAATTAGGAGGGCTGGCTTTGACGGTGGTCCAATTCAGCAGCACAGACTATGAAAATGCTCATGCTGAATAATGACAGCACATTTTCAGGCTTTTTAACTGGATAATAATGAGTTTCTCGCCGACGTTAACCTTTGGCTGCTAATACCTTCAGTTTACTGGGTGCAGTGTTGAGTTAGCAGCTCACCCGTTCATGTTTTGGTTTTTTTCTTTAACGGTTCATTTGACATTTGACGCGGTCCACCACGTTCAACTTCACTTCCCGAGCTTTTGCAGTGTTACCTGTAGCTCCTTTAAGTACCACAGCTACGACAAACTAACTTAAACCACCATTTTAAATAGAATATCTCTTACAGAAATTGTCGATAAGCTCTTCCAATCACGCAGCGCGAAATTACTTATCATTTCTGCTACCAGCTCGTGTTAACTCACCAAGACGTTGACAGGTATACAAAACAATAGCTTGAAGCTACTTAAAGTTAAAAATGTCGTCAAGGTATCGAGAAAAAAGCGCAGGAAATACGTGTAACTTACAGAGTGAACGCGGAGTGGTGTCCAGAGTTTGCTTCAGAGTCTAACGCCGGCCGTTATTACGGAGACTGAGCAGAGAGGAGAGTGTGGACTGTGGAGGCACATCGCAGAGCTCCGTGCTTTCACAAACCCCGGAGCAGCAAACAATCCAAGGGAGCCGGGCATTACCGTAGTAACCGGTGCTCATGCGAAAGCGCACATTGGATTGTCTCTACCGTAATACGTAGACTGGCAAGAAGAATTCAGATATTTGACTTGAGAATAAGTAGCAGTACTCCAGTGTAAAAAATACTCTGTTACAGGTAAAATGCCTGCATTCATATTCTTACTTAGGTAAAAGTTCAAACGCATTAAAAATATAAGTTTTACTTTACCTTTTAATGTTTTACACAAGTGGTATCTGTACTTAAGTATTGTTTTGGTACTTTATACTTTTTACTTCACTACATTTATCTGAAAGCTTTAGTTACTAGTTACTTTATAGATCAAGATTTTGATCCATTTATAAAATATGATACTGTGCTATAGATTCAACTATCCAACAGTATATGTATACATGCTCCACCTCCACCAGCTGTAACATTAAAATTCTGCTCACACACTGATTAACAGACTAATAAGGTAATATATAAAAACATATCAGTCCTACTTCTGTAGAACTGCTTCAGTACTTTTACTAAAAATCATTGGTGCCAACGTGCCCTTAATGAAGCACTGTACAGCATGTACAGAATATAACCAGGCACTGTTATTGTATATATAGACTATGGTCCTAGTTTTTTTTTCTATGTCCAGAAAACATATGAACAGTTGGCTTCTGCTTCCTTCATATGTGGCTGGTATTGCGACATCAAGCCTTTCTTAATGTTGCAGCACAGTTACAGTTCAGTTCTATTTCCACATTTTTATTTCAGCGCTGGAGTGGGAAAAGGCACGTTTTTTTTGGTCTTAAATTGCCTTTATAACAGCATCAGAGATACCCATGCAGGTGCTAATAAAACAAGTTTCTCGGCTTGGAACAGAGGTGCTGAATTAGTGTCGGAGGAAGGACCTCTGAGGATTTGTTGGCAGAGGCAGAATGAAAAGTGTGGGAGGGGAAAGGTGCACAGAGGCTGACAGCAGGATGGAGTAGCACACATTAAATAGAACAGCTTTATGGCAACATGCTGTACACATATGTTTCTGAAAGAAACATCACACAGGCATACATTCAAAGTGCAGGTTGAAGTGGACCAATTTCTATTTTCACCTCTACTGTGTGACTCTGATCTATTTTGACACCATGTCCAGAAGAAAATTACACTGAATCTGTAATATTGTACTCAGATTTGGGCTACTTTCATATAGTCCTGTATGATACACTGAGACTGTCCTCCCAGGGACAGAGAGGTGTTATATAATTATAAGGAATTTTGCTTCCATGCAGGCAACACTATCCGGTACATTTTTGAGAGCCTGGCTGGAGAATATGCCTGCAACAGTAATATAGCTCAAGACTAACAAAAGAAGTGATTCAGCTAGACAATATTTTACACAATAAACCCATCTATGAGCCAGTGGCGCTACATGGAAACATGACACTCCATGGTCAACTTTTAATTTAATTTAATTTGAGCAGTGGTTTTATGTCTTTGGTATTGTTCTTTTATACATGCAGACTTGTTCAGACTGTAATTAGGACGTTGGGCTCATTGAAAACTATAATGTGAACAGTCTAACAAAAAAAGTATATAAGCAGTAAAGCTGAACGCACTTTTGTCTGGTGTAAATCAACATTCCTAAGTCGAGGATCTTTGAAAGAACAGACTCAGTGACACAAAACAGATTCAACAGGGTGACCAGTGAGTAGGTGTGATGTAGATTTTGGATTAATATCTCCAAGTATTCATAATAGCCAAATCTACGTGTTACCAAGGAAGTCCACTTCCAGTAATAGTTTACATTTTTACCCTTAAATGTTTATTTTTACACCCCAGATGGGTCTTGCTGTTAATTTTTAACCTCAGTCACAGGAATAACTTATCAAAGGATATTGGCGAACATTTGAAATCAGGAAATGGTCACGTTTCAGTGGCATTTTCGCCCACCTGCAAAAATGTTGCAGGTATATGGCAGGCAGAGACAATTCGTTGAGCAATAGGAAAGGCAGCAGGTTGTGGGCACATTATGAGGGATTCCGTAAACCTTTATTTATATGTTGTTGTTTTTTTACTGTAACCAAGCTCTGTTTTGAATTGTGGAACCTACAGAATGAGACACTCCTGGGATCTAGTAAAGCAACGAGTTAGCCTATACTGTAGAGGAGAAGCAAGATACATGTCCTGGTTTCCTGGAAGTGCTTTATAAATATGAACGGAGGAGTGCAGATCTCTTCAAACTGACAGAGAGGGCCAACCTACTTTCATGTTCAAGTCACGGTGGTGAGTTTGTAAGCTTCTCCTGATATGAATTCTAGAGCGCTGTGATTCAAAACACACAAGATTGAAGTGTAGACGGTAGAGCATGCAAGTAAATTAACATTAAGATTATTATGGTTTGAGTGGAAAGACATGAGGGGTTGAGACAGCAATGTTTTCACTTTCATTTGGCTTATTATGACATGTTTCGGATGGTACCATATTTAGCCTGCAGACAAAGCAACGTGCACATGTGCGGTATGCGATTTGAGCAATGAACGAGAAAAGATGGGCTCTAAGAAAGGGGCTGGTATGTGGGAAGCATGTGTGCTTTGTCTTCACCCACACTTAAACCTGTCAAACAAACAACACTCTTCTTCCACCCCCAACCTGCCGCAACTAATTAGGTTTCACTATCACAAAACTCAATTTCTTGCCTCTTGCCCGTACTTTCTCAAATAAGATCATCTAGAACAAGGTGTTTAATTAATGTGGATGAACTATTAAAACATGATTTCTGTACTTTCGTAGGTTGGTTATGTAAGATGTCAAGTCAACGAGGCAATAGGAAAATGCAACAATGCGTAATTATTCTACAACTTTCAGCTATAAATATTTTTTGAAAATTGTCTCAGATAGATGACCTAGTGTTAGCTCACTTTCACTGTTTTATGCTTTTCTGCAGGAATGTAAAATTCAAAACTGTGAGAGGAAACAGAAATCGTTTTACTTCTCTGAAAAAAACAAAAACAAACACATTTCCTGTAATGCAAGAAAATCAGGGTTGTTGGTCAAGGCCACTCAATTTCATCACCAATGACCAAGGCTGAATATGAGGTCCAAGTGATTTTTATCTTGTTGTTACCCTTTTCCAAAATAATACAAACCACTCTCATTAATGACCCTTTAAGAGAAGTCATAGATCACCTTTGTATACTAAGTGGACCTTGGTATCACCAAGGTCTTGTTATCAGCTCCCCAACAGACATCCGAACCTCCTCAGCTAATCGTGTTAGACAGGCTTCCAGGCATTAGTCTTAAATTCCCCTGCTGTGCTTCATCTCACTTCACACCCTAAGATTCCAGTATGTTTTTAAAGCACAGGATATCTTTCGCACATGGTAATTATGCAGCCTTAAAGATGTATAAAAATTGTATCCCTTTAGTTCTCCCTTGCCTCAAGAAAGCCGGATATGCTGTTTAAGAGCAAGATTGTGATATGTGTTTCATTTGAAGGAATGGATTATTTTGTCTTGTAGCCAGCGTTCTGAGAAATCTGAAACCAGCTTTCACAACAGGAAGAGTGCGAGAAATCGAGGAGGACAACGACTTCCTGGAAAAGAGCAAGAATCAGCCAATACTGTCCACAGCCAATATCGCCAGGCGAAATGATGTGTTGAAGCAGACACAGTGCCACAGGAAGAACAGAGGTGATTTCTTGATAGCGATGAGTGTGACAGTCCCCTGGGGGGATAAAGCTTTCTGTTCTCCAGAGAAAACATTGTCCAAAATGTCTGTTATCCATCAAGTTTGAGGTATCAAGAGTACAACAGTCCAGGTGGCCGTCCCTTCTGTCACGTATAAACACAAAATACAGGGTTTGGAGAGGTGGAGAAGGGTGGAGGGCGCAAACGAGCAGCCCTCAGCTGAGGTTTGGCTGTTTACTTATCAGCGAGAATCTCCCATGAGGCTCAGCTTTAGCCGGACAGTTGCTCAAAAGTGGAAGGAGGTAAAGGTCAGTTATTATTTGAATGCAGTCCCCTTCTCCCCTCCACTCCGTCTGCATGCAGGCTTATTGACCTGGCCTCCACCAGGCTGGTCAATTGCACATCCAGTCAATCATTTACTTGGCTCATCGTTCACTTTGAAATTAATCATTATTTTCTCTGTCCGATCCTGGAGAGAATTAGAGAACTTATTAATCCAATGATAGTCAGGACACAAACTGAATTACCTTTCCACTAAATAACGCGCAAAAGCCGATTGATAAGAGAGACGAAAAGGGGAGCAGAGAAATGTCTTTGTGGTATACAAGCGAGGTGTTGCCTGTTAGAAAAGCACTTTGGAAATCTGCATCCTAAACACTGCAAACAGATTGCATAATTGGGTATATTCAAAAAGATTAAGCAAATGGAAATAGTCTTTTGATATGAAGTAGCTCTCAGAGGCTTTGGCACATTGGGCTGCTACGTGGGATCCAACTAAATATTTAGCACCTAAGCTGCTCTTCTTATGGGCACAATGATGTCCCTTCTTTCAAGTATAATTAAATTTCCTCTTTGTCTCAGCCAAGGGCTATTTTGAGAACCTGGCTCTTATTTGTTCCAAGCACGAGAAAATCATTAACGCAAACATAGGCTTAATTCAGATTTGAGGACATTTTACCTCCCAGGATTGACAACAGAAGCCAAGTAGTTGACGCAAAAAGTTTTATATTATGTATGAAACATAGACCTTTCACAAGATGGAAGGTGTCCCAGGGGTGATATATAAGAAATTAAAACATGTAGTAAAATGTAAGCTTTAATGTAAGGTGCCAATAAGTCTCTGCTAGAAGAAATGCTAATAACTTAATTTAATTCTAATTAATTCTGGTTTGTCATTAAAAGAGGTCAGCTGACGGGCTGCACATACATGACATTGGAAAACATCAACAGAGTTTGAACCAATAAATGCAAGTGTTGTACAGGATTTCTCTCTGGATCAACACATTCTCCACCCTCTAGGATGAATGTATTACTTCCTGCACACGGCTGCATATACTATTTATACATTTCATAATTAGGGAATAAAACTGATCAGTGTAAGAGGTGAATCATTTTATAGCTGATGTGGACTAGCTTCTCCCCCCTATCTATGAGCCCTGCAGATAAATAATCTAACACACTGCAGCATGCACAAAAACTAAACACTGTTTAAATATTTTATAGACACTTGTTTTGCTTGTACAACACAGACTTAGAGTGTTTAATGAGATATTTATAATGCGTATGGACAGGAAATATCCTGACATTTTAGACAACCACATGTACACAGGATATGACTTCAGCCTGTGTCAGTTGCCAAGAATTTTATATTGTATGGCTGGGAATCACAGGGTGTATCATATGATATGACATAACACGGTTTTCCTTAAGTTGATAGTAGTGTCACTACATGGGCAATGCTATGATATGCAGTATCTCAAGAAAAAAGACCAAACTTTGGAATGGAAATTTCAATTTCACAAATAGCTGAGACAAAAACATATAACTGGGTGTCTTATAAGCGACACTAGTAGCACGGCTTTAACGAAAAACTAAACCAATCAACTTTTTATGGCCAAGTTCGGTAGATGGCACAGGCCAAATCTGAAGTCGATCTGATGAAATCTCTGGGACTAGCCAGATGTCTAGATCAATTGAAATTATTTTTTTACCTAAAAAACTAATGACATTCCCAAAACAGTCATGGAACTGCATCACATGACTGTATCCATCACAACCTTACCTGCCCAAGCTAAGAGACGCAATGCCTTTAGGGTAGAGTATGTCTAGTGCCACATACTTGGGAAGCCATGAGTGGGTGAACATGATTGTATTTGTCAAGGTTTACATCTCAACAAACACCACAAAGCCCACAGGCACAGAAAAAACAGGAGGAAGACAAATGAATGAAAGAGTTTTCTTTGTATCACTAATAAATGGGCACAATTTAACTTCTCAAGTATAACAGTGATCATGGGCCTGACATAAAAACAAAATTTTCTCTTTGAATACACTTTTAGTAAAAGTATGTGTTGCTTCAGCTCAAGAAGAAAATAAACTCAACATATGGCTATTTCAGTAATCAAAAGTCACCTTTAAATCTGCACCAAGCCCATTCGTTGCCTTGATATCTAGCTGAGAGTAGTTCAGTCAACCTCATCAAAGACGTTCTCATGTAAAGGCACACATTGATTTGTCCCATATCCTGCTGACAGGCCGGTCGTTGCATCAATAAGAAGGGAGAGGACTCAGAGTACTGTACTTTCCTTTCCTCTCCAACAGGAGGTGAAATGAGACCCTGGCACTCTTCCCGTCTCTGCTCTGCCTGGTGAAAATATGACAGCTCTCTGGCAAGTGCATAATTGCCAATATAGGGAATATGTTAATTTGCCTTCCCTTAATGGTCCTAATGTTCCTGTGTACTTTGTTCTGTGTTGTTTTGTGTTAAACGTCCAACATGTAGCTGCTTGGTCAAAGAGAAATACATGACAATTTAGTTTTTTACAAAACAAGCTCTTATATGTACTGTGTTCAAGGTGTGCGCACATTTAGATACAATCCGGAGCCTAACTGACTGTTAAGACAATTGGTTTTGTTGGATTTTGTCAGACTGTCTAGATAAGGAGCCAAGCCAACCTGCTGAAAATCTGGTGTGGCATTATACGTCAGATCATACGAGCACAGACACAGATTCATTTCCACAATCAGCAACATTGACCATTAGATAGATAGATAGATAGATAGATAGATAGATAGATAGATAGATACTTTATTAATCTCCAAGAGAAATTTACAGTTCCAGCAGCTTGAAAGGAGGAAACAAAAGGGCATGCAAGTTAC
>JAVQJD010085574.1:0-11700 GCA_036023655.1 Nannoperca australis | reverse complement strand
AGCCTGTTTCTGTTTTCATGAGGAAAGTATTTTTGAATCTCCAGCACTGAAAGTTGTTGCTGTTGGGACAAATGAATAGAATGAATAATCCTTTTACCGCAAGAAGATTTGGATTTAACGTCTTTGTAATCACCAACATTTTGATTAGTAACTGTAATTTAATATTTTTTCTTAGGAACTGTAACGGATTACAGTTACGTTTATTTAGTAATTTATGTTATGTTTATGTTTATGTTACTAGTTACTTTTTAATCAGTTACTGATTAGTTACTTCCCAACACTGTTGATGGATAGGTTAGTTGATTGATTCGTTCTGTGTGTCTTAAAGGTCTGGCTTAATTTTACTCTGCCTCTGCATTTGTTTTGACACAAAGACATAGCTTATATCAATCTGCTTGTCTGGTGAGTGATTTGTGCTTATTGACTGAATGATTTGAACATTTCATTGACTTTCTTGTGGTAATGCCCCCAGATACCTCAGAAGCCACGCTTCACTTCATTATGTAGCCTCAAACAATTCTCCTCGTATCAAGTTGGCTGGACGATAAATACAGTGATTTTCTCCTTTAATGAGGACGTGGAGGTGTCAAGGCGTTTAAAATAAAAGGGAATATCCAACAGCACACAATGATGACTAAATGTTCAGCTCTGTGTTTGTGTGTGTGTGTGTGTGTGTTTTCCAAGGGTTTGGGTGTAGTTGTAGGTATGCACCAGTGGAAACACACACATTACAGGCTAGCCTCAAGCTGGAATAAGAAGAACAAGAATCTGGGCTATGATATATGATTTGTTTGCTAATCAGGCAAGTGACATATTATCTAAATATGTATAGATGTTCATCTTGTTTGACAAGTGCTGCCCTTTGCTGAAAAACCAACAAAAACCTTTCCTACTGTGACACAATCACTAAGTCCACTGAATCCAATTAATCCTCCATCCAGTGGACTTCAGGTCAGGTCAGCTGGAAAACCACAGGATCTTTTCTGTAAATCAACATCAATCTTATCTTTCCACAAGAATTAATGTCCAAACTTATTTTAAGCAAGAATATGACATGCAGTTACTGAACCATGCTTCATTTTTGATTCACATCATCAAAGGATGATTGCAGCAAACTGCAGCAGCCCCAGCTTTATTAGCCAATAAGTCTTCACTGCTGGTAGCTTAAACAGCACTGTTCCCCCTGGCAGCACAGGCCAACTTCCTGAAATTGGCTACTCCACGTATTTGATTGTTGCTTTTGTAAATACAGTGGAGCAGCATTGCTTGACAAGTTCCCTCTAATCTTCCAACAGAGCACAGCCAGTGAGGCAACCCTGATGTCTTTGCTTGCTGCTCGTTGTAAAGCAGTTCGACGGGTCCAGTCCACAACTCCTGAAAAATCAGAGGGTGAAATCATCTCCAAACTGGTGGCATACACCTCTGAGCAAGTAAGAAGGGAAAGTAAATAAATACAATAATAAAGTTACAATCTTACTTATGTTTAATGTAGAGCCTGAGCTAACTTTCATTCCATTCATTCATGTTGGACTTCAAACATATTTTTGTTTAAAAAGACATTCATCAGTGTTTTTCTGTTGTTAAACCTGACTCTTTGCCAAGGTACCTAGGCTAGGTTTCTAAAGTTTACATTCAGATATACTAAACCAAATCTTCAAATGGTCAGCAGATAGCTTATTTAAAGTGTCGTAAAACAAAATGCAGTGCAACAGTGCATTTACAAAGTTTCTGCAAATATGTTGACTTCTGTCAATGGTCTCACTTAGCAGCAGTTCATGTGAACTCTCACATCATTAAAGGTTACCTCAGTGATAGTGAAAGAGTTTTTCAGTGATTGAGTGAGACAGAGGGTCATTGAGGCAGTAGCTAGCTCTGATCAGGTTTAATATCAGGCTGACTTTGTGATTGGGTTAGGGAGCAGCCTCAGGGCCACACAGACCTTTACAGGGAGAGCAGTTTGTTGATTTTCTACTAAAGAACACCAGTCTATTGTCTGGGTTTGCATGTCTTTTTGCATAGTAGTCTATTGTAGATGATTAAGGATAAATCATGGAAGCTCTAAGGTAGAGCATGGTACAGGCTTATCTAAAACATCTAATATGAGTGTTATCATGTTATCAAGATATCATTTGAATCAGAATCAGAACATGCTGAGCTTAATTAGGTTTTATGATTTTTATAATTAACTCTATCCCATCCTAATAAATTCAATATAATTTCACCATATAAAATCATTCAGTATCCATAAATAGGAAAGGTTTCTCTTCATTCCTTGCTTTTTTCATAAATGTATCTCTTTCCTTCCCAAGGCTCATTCCTCAGTTGAGCGTGCTGCTCTGATTGGAGGAGTGATGATGAAAAAAGTTCCTACAGACAACAGATATGCTGTCAGAGGCAACATGGTTAAGAAGATGCTGGAGGAGGACAAAGCAGCTGGACTTGTCCCTTTCTATGTAAGAAAAGACAAAAATCTGCATCCATCCATCCTACTATCACAGAGACTCAACTACAGCAGCACGTCCATCATTAGATTATTTTTTTCACTGAGTTACACACATCTGTCATTGAATTGCTTTTGCTACACATGTAAACTTTACTACCACCTATGTGACTGCTCACTGAGTTGACAGCCACAATGATACAATTTGCCTGTGATGCTGCGGTGTACACCCTGAGGCTTCTGTTAAGGATAACTTTGTTTCTGTTGAACCTAATGTATTTCTATCTGGTTAAGGACAATAATCCCTGTCTCATTTGGACCTACAGATCACTATCAGGGAACAATATTCAGGAGGCTGCAATGGTCCAGCAGCTCTGGATCATCTGTGTATATCACACAAATAATGTTTGAATAACACATTGATATCTGTGCTTGTATGAAAGCCAATATGTTACAGTCGCTGCAATTACTGTGAACTTGTTTTTTTATTATATTGTACAAAATGATTAAGATTCATTATGTCATTGCTGTGTCAGTGAAACTAGAAAATGGCATGGGTAAGAACTTCAGGGTGTTAATGATTTGCATATTTGTGTCTTTCAGTTCTGTGCGACTCTTGGCACCACTCCATCATGTGCTTTTGATCACATCGCCGAGCTGGGGCCCTTATGTGAGTCAACAGCACATGCTCAATTTTTTTGTTTTACATCAGGAAGAGGGCTGTAAAGTCCTGCTGGCTTTATTAGCTTTACAAGACACACTTTGATTTAGGAAGGACCAGGATGTTTGGAAGGCAAATCAATATTAAGAGGGAGTCAGGGTGTATGTAAGAAACTCCTATTCCCTGCAACCAAGTAAACTGCTTGAGTGTTTGTGAGTGAAAGAAAAATGTATGTATTCAGTTTTTATAATACTCAATTACAACCAGCTATTTTATATATATACATATAAATATTTTATGAATTAACATTGTATGAATCTATGTGTAATTCATGCATTAAATTCATGCAAATCTGGATTGACAAAAGTAATCCCTTTACAGATAACCTCTCTGTGTCTTGTCTGTTGCAGGTAATGAGGAAAATATGTGGATGCACATTGATGCAGCGTATGCTGGGAGTGCATTTATCTGTCCTGAGTTTAGGCCTTTGTTGAATGGCGTTGAGGTGTGTAAAGATATGCATTCATGCTCATGCAGTGCTTTAAGATTATAACAGAATTAGTAAATTAGGACATGATAGAATTTTAACCTTGAGCATCCCAGTATGTGTAAGATCGATTAAATATGGCTTACGTCTGGTAAAAAAGTGTGCATTTACCTGCATAGACACATGTTGCTGCTGAATGGCAACCTATGTTTGTTCAATTGGTTGTGAAATATCTCTCATAACAATCTATGAAAGGACACACTAACTGCATACTGATTATATCCAGCTGCTTTATTTCTGTTTGACAATGGCATAATGTTAATGTCAAGGAGGAAGCATGCAAGAGTGAGTAATAGGGCCAAACAATCGGCATTAACGCAGGAGCATCAATCTGCCTTTTGAGGCTGCCGAGGCTGCTTTTGCTCCCCAAGCTGTGCAGAGAGGCAGAGATAAGGACAGAGTAATTTCCTGAGGCAGCGTTAGACCTTTATATATCACTGTTTATTAGACACACAAGTTCAAACTATGTTGGTGGGCAGAGAGAGAAAAACAGACTTGACTGTTAAAGGACCAAATGTTGTTGAATCATCTCTCCTACCGATAGTTAGCTATAAAACTAGCTATTGGTTATGTACAGTAACACTTTCTTTCTATAATCTTGCAATATGATATTTTCTAGTATTTCTTAATACAATGGGAGTTTGAGAGTCAGGGTCCTTCTTTAAGGAAGTAGAGAAGAGATTTCACAAACTTATTTTAAACACATGCATTAATATTTATAAGAATTAATGCCCTGTAATTATAGTATATGACTCTAAAACATTACGAGGTCAATGGAAATTAATAGATGAGGACATGAAGAAGGAACCCAGTCTTTTAGGATGAGAGCATAGCCCTGCTGGAGGGTTGGTTGCTAGGATATGAGTGATGGGCAAGCAGGCAACCAGCCCCCTTTGAATCAGTCAGCATGGCAACTGTCAGCCAGGAGTCTGTCTCACATTGTCTCTCTACGCTGTGTTATTGCATTTATGGGGGTAGAGAAAAGGATATTACAAAAGATAGCCAACAAAAAGATGAGAACAGATTAGGAAAGGTTTGTCTCTCTTTGAATAAACCCTGCCAGGAAAGGGTTATTTTTCTTGTGCCCTGTGAGCTGTTGGCTGGATGCTCCTCTTTTGCATTTCAAATAAATTGTGCCTGCTTTAGTCTCGAAAATGCTGTTGGTGAAAAGGTTGTCTCTGTGTCAGTAATGGTAAATTAAGGTACGTTATGGTGTGTTTTTACAAAAAAAAATCTTTTTTTAAATTGTGCATTGTGCATTCAAAATTATAACAAAAAATTACATTTCACTGGACAAATAATCAGTCCCCCCAGCCCAAACTACAAATCTCACTTAAAGTCACTGGTATTTAACGAAATCATGAATGTTTTGTGTTCATTTCTATCATTCCAGTAAGACATCAAACAATGTCACTTCATTACAATTTTTTTCCTTGTTTCTTTTTAAGTTTGCAGACTCTTTCAACTTCAACCCACACAAATGGCTTTTGATCAACTTTGACTGCTCTACAATGTGGTAAGTTGCTGCACTGTTCTGCTATATTTGTGTTCCAAATTCAGCTAAACTGATACAAGGTACATTATTGGTGAGGACAAAAAGTGTGTAAATATACTCTGTGATACATTAATTAATGTTTTTTATGGCATCTAACACTTTCTGTTATTTGTAATTTGTCACAGTAACAATGAGTAGTTAGTGTCATCACAAAACTGATATCCATCTACATCTTAGTCGTTTGCACAGTAAAAATAGAACTACGCCTTCCATCTGCCCCTTCTGTCAGCAGCAAACAAAACGAGACATGCTCTGCAGAAGATGGAAACAGAGCTGTTTCAAGCCTCCACATGCGGTGTAGGGAAGAGGTTTTTTCCATCACCTCTGGCTCAATCTGTCACTACTGACATGATACCTGTTGCTATTTTGATATATTTCTGTTTTAGTTGTCTGGCACATATATAACCATTAGTGTAAGCTACTTTATCCAAACATACATTTTGATAAGTGTCACAGTTTATAGTTACAATTTATGATTAACTATGATAATGCTCTATACTGTCTAGTCTAGTACAACATATTAACAGTGTATTACATTATATTATATTATGGCATACATTTCAAAGGTAAAACACATGAGGGGCACTAAACTAGTACTGAACATACGTGTTATATTGTGTGAAAAATATATTAAGGGACCATAATCATGTTAAACACCATTTTTACAAAAATAGCTCTGAATTTGTACATTTTAAAAAGTGTGACTAAAAGATTTTGTAGGATTAAATGGTCCACTAACATTTGGTGTAAAGATCTGTTTCTGCTTTTCAACACCTGTCAACAGGGTGAAGAAGAGAACGGACATTATTGGAGCCTTTAAAGTGGAACCACTCTACCTGAAACATGAAAACCAGGAGTCAGGTAGAGTCATTTCACTTCAATTATTTGAATACATTTTTTTGATGATTACAGATCAGGTTGGTGACAATAACATAGTTGTCAGTTGTGACCTTGTTCACATTGTGAGGAAGGCGGTTAATGTCATTTGAGCCAAAATGCACACATTTCCAATTCAACAATTACTGCTGAAGCTTTGCGCCAACGTCTTAAAATGCAGTGCAGGGTAGCCTAAACCAGATAAAAAGGCGTGAAGATCAGTGTTTCAACCAGACAGGTGTTTGAGTATGCTCTTGTTCATCTATGTTTGTGAGGACCAAGCGGAGTGACCTTGAGAGGGAAAACATTTCTAGGTGTACTCTTTCAACAAGGCTTAGGCTTAGTTCAAAAATGTGTGCATGTGTGTAAACAGTGGCTTTTGTGAGCCAGTTTAATAATTTCACAACTCTATCCTATCTAATTTTTAAGATGATTTACTGTATGTGAGACCTAATTTAGTGGTTTTAAGAGAGATTTGGTAAGACTACAAATCTTGCCTAGGATTAAAATTAAAACAAATTGGACCTAATTAAAAAAAAATCCCATAATTGATTCAGAGTCGGTGTGCATATTATGTGCTGCTACTATGTGTGCTGGTGTACATGCTCCCAGCCTGCAGATGTGAGCTCAGATCTGCCCTATAATTTGTCTGACAGACAAGCAGATCAGAGACAAACTACCTCCCACCACACTGAGGCACCTTACAAAAGCCTTCGCTCATGCAATCTGGACTCTTCAATTTAATTAGTAGTTATTAGCACCAGCTAACATGGGCCTCCATTCTGTGGAGATGAGTTGTAGCCAATGGTCTGTGTGCACTGACAGTGCTGTGATCAGTAAGATACAGAAGAGGGTGGATGAAATGACAGCAACACCTGGACAATAGAACACAATCCAAAATACAACAGCTTTACAATAGATCCTATTCTGAAGGTAATATTGTTTGTTATAATATTAATATGAAATTGTTCTTGTTTTAGTTAGCTATTTTGTAAGGATTTAATGACAATGGACATTGTAACTGATTAGAGAGGCATTTGGTTGCACTTTTAAGACACAGAAGATGGAACACTGGCCCTTAAATATAAAAAAGCCTAATTAACAATGTGCACTATTAGTATGTGATGTGACATTTTAACTGATTCCTGAACTATTTTTCTTTCAACAGGGCTGGTCACAGACTATAGGGTAAAATTAATTATTATTATTATTAATTAATGTCTACAATTTGGAAAAAATCAATTAACTCCAGTTAATATAAATCTTGCAGAGTTTAAAGGTAAAACTCCTCTCTTAATCTCTTCTTCCGCTGTCTTGAAGCATTGGCAGATTCCACTGGGAAGAAGATTTCGCTCACTAAAGATGTGGTTTGTCTTCCGTATGTATGGGCTCAAAGGCCTGCAGGCTCATATACGCAAGGTAGGAGACCAACAGAATGAACCACTTGACTCAATTTCGTTGCCCTTAAATTTCTGGTATAAATTCTAAACATTTCTGCTTTTAGATCCTGTTTTTAAATCTTACACACACAATCCAACATTTTCACACAGTAATTACCTTCATTGAAAACATACAAAACTTAATTATATATATAATTTTGTTCTAAAAGTCTGATGTTTGTCCAGAGTAGAGGGAAATGGAGAATTATTCCACAAAGTGTGCCTTAGCAGTTAAAGTACCAACCATTTGTTATTAGCAATATCAATATGATAATCCTTTAGTGTTATTAACTTAATCCAAAGCCTGTCTTCCTTGTTGCTTCGTTATAAATGACGAAACGATTAGCACAATGCTGACACTGGTGAGCAGTCCGGCTTATCCTCTTTTTCCTCTCATACCTACCCAATCAATCCTGAAAAAAACACTTCTGACAATCACATTTGCCTGGTCTTTATGGTAAATGCCATCCCCTTCCTCCCTCCCAAGCCTCACCCCACCTAATCCTCCTTACCACTAAAGTCCCTTCAGTCTCTTCATCTCTGTCTTCATCAGCATATCCTGTCAGTCATATATGTCTGGTTTGTAACTTCTTTTTATAGCAAAATGTTCTTACATTTCTGCTCCTTTCCCTCCCCCTTAACCACCCAGGCCCATCCTTTTCGCTTTGACGTTTCTTCTCGAAGCTTCACCCCTGCATCCTCCCTCCAGTCCGCTCTGTCAATCAAATGAGTCTGTTTTGTGTTTACTCTCCATTTTAAATGAAGTGGCGGAAGCAGCATTGAACCCTGCAGCTATAACCCATGACACACTACACTACTGTAAATCCATCCTCTATATAGATAGAACAGTTCAAGCTTGTTTTTTTTGGTCCTGAGTCAGACACTATGTTCAAATTGAGATACAGCATGTGTGATCTTACTGATTGTGAGTTTCCTCTTTCCTGGTGGAGGAAAACTAATTAAAATTCTACTGTCTTTCTTCTTTATAAGCACTAATGAATTATCCTCCCATGAGAAAAAGTTGTAAAATGAAGCATTTTAATGACAAAGGCATGGAGAATATGAGTCCTATCTCATACAGTAATTAACAAAACAGACAACAAGGTCTGTTAGGTATATTAGCTTGTAAAACCCTGTGAGTGATGGTGAATTACTGGCTGGGAATGAGGAAACAACGTGGTGGTGAACCAGTTGGTCATTTAGGCCAATGTTTGGCTTCATTAGAGAGGCAGTGGAGGTCCATATAATTGTGATTAGATGCAGTGATGAACGTTTATAGTTTCAGCATGCTTTCAATGTTTCAGTGGGCTCTCTGATCATAAGAGGATAAATGATGTTGTAGGAGCGTGTTTGATCATACAGTGCCATTTGAAAATTATTTAAAAGGAGCACAATGACATTTCCTGAGAGCAGATCTTCATACAGACCATTTCATGGTTATGGAGTCCTGTTTTGTACTTGTTTGAACTAAGCCTCCGAGGCAGTGCTAATCAAATGCATTTGGTTACATTTAACCAATAGTAAAGGGTTACACTGAAGGGTTACAATCCCGGGTTTTGGTGGAGAGGTAGACTGAACAGAAACGTCCTCTGATCTGTATGGCTAATAGCACTGTGCCATGTAATGATACAGCACTGTCATCTAGTGAAAATCATAGATATTACAGCCTAATGTATTATTGCTTGCATGAGATGACTTGTTTTCTTGTAGAGGTCATATGAAAAGACCAGGCAACAGTTTGAAATTGACATTTTTCTTTCCAGCAAATGCTTTTAATACTGTATAAAACATATACAGCTATACAACTTATACTTATTAATCATGATCTTTTACTTTCAACTTGCTTTCTCTATTCAATTTCATTAACCCTCTGAGTGAACATTAGACAATACAGATTAAAACAAGTGGACATTAAGAGCAGTGCAAGTGTACTTTCATCTACAGAGATGCAGAGTATATAATTGGGTACATTTTATAAACAGTACCATAAGTCATAGCACATTATAACCTGTGTCTTCTCTTTATAGCAAGTAGCCCTGGCCAAAGAGTTTGAGAGTCTGGTACGAGCAGACAAGAGGTTTGAGATCTGTGCCGAGGTCATCATGGGACTGGTCTGCTTCAGGCTGAAGGTAACAACATCCAATATTATAGAACTGCTATGACTTGGTAAATCATTTAAGGAATTCCCTTACCTTACCGCCAAAAGCCATTTGTTTAAGTTGTACTAATAATATGGTGCATCAGAAGGTGAGGTACAGAGAATTTCTATATTGTACTGGTCTGGTCTTTATTACACACATTATCATGCATTCAATTGGCTAATCAGGCATAAACCTCAGCAACAGGTGAGAAATTACAGGTGAGGTTTACATACAGCTTGTTTTTGCATGTGATATGACATATGGGAAAAATGTAACATTGCAATTCTGAGTGAATATAGAGCTCCTTATGGCAAAATGCAATATGACCAATAGTTTAACCCAGTAACCCAAGTCTCTAGAAGGCAAAACAAAAAGCTTGGCTTATGTAAATCATTTCCTCCTTGCCTCCTCGTCTCAGGGCTCCAATGAGTTGAGCCAGAAGTTGCTGAAAAAGATCACCAAGAGCAGAGAGATCCACCTGGTGCCTTGCCAGCTCTCCGGCCGCTTTGTGCTGCGCTTTGCCATCTGCTCACGCACCACTGAGTCACGTCACGTCCAACAAGCATGGCGGCACATCACACAGCTGACCTTTGAGCTTTTGCAGGAGCCAAATTATTGACCAAAAGAAGAAAACTCTGTGTTTCATGTTGCAGATGTAAAATGTCATAAAGGGAATGAACAATGATTTCATAGCTCGCTTAGCAGTCAGGTGTGTTTTTGTCTGCAGCCAGGTTGTCAAGTCCATTAAGCAGTGGTCATTAATGTGCTGATTTTTTGATTTAGCAAATGAATATATGTGAAAATAACTTCAAACCCAAATGTGCTTAAAAGGAAAGGATGCAGGTTCCAAATATTGCATTTTCTATCTGCAACTTCTCTCTCCATTGACTTCGCTCTTATCTCTCACTCTAAATGATTATTGATGACTATTTTATTGTCCTCATCCCTCTGCACACTTGTCTTTACTCTGTATGCCACTTCTGTGTCTTTTATGTTTAAAAAGAATTCGTTTTTTTGAAATTTCTGCAATGAATGTATTGTACACTCTGTGTGTGAATGCATTGTTGTGTCCATGTGTGTCTGCAATTTTCTTTGGGTGCTCATACAGAAAGAGCTTTTTTATGTGCATGTTAAGTGATGCGTTTTAAGTGAGGGTTACAAATGAATGGGTTGTAATAGTATGAGAAAGATTGGTTTATCACGTTACTAGTTTGGCTTGAATATTGTATTGAGGGCTTCATAGAGTGTGAGGTTAAAGAATTCTAACATTGCTCCTACTAATCAGGTTAAACTGTTTTCTTAAGTGCATTAATTTATTTATGGCCTCATATAAAAGGTTCGGGCAAGGGCCTATCATTTCTATTTGTATTCTTATGAATTCAAAGTGTCTTATGCACAGAAGGCCAGTTTTTCCCCAAAACTGTAGCACAAGACAATCACAATTTCACTGTAAGTCAGTTGGATGAGAATGAGATGATGCTACTTTTGGAACTTGTTTCTTTACTCAGCTTATTCCCAATCATTAGATACCCTGTACCGTATGGTATTATGTTTCTGTGTTCTGACAGAAATAAATGATCAAATGAGTGGAGTTAAAAGAAAAGGGGTCAAATCTAAGTTGTGTAAATGGTGCATATCTTCAGTATTCTCTGACTGCACACTGATTTGGTGCCTATATGGTCATTCCAGTTTAGTATCGTGTGAACCAGTTTAAGATCCTTCACATCTCTCCACATTAGTCTCTTATCATTTAATTATCTTTAAGCCTCAAGACTTAAGCCAGATTTGCACGATGAACAAATGTCATAAAAAACAAGTCTAGTCACCTGCCTGTTATCCACATCCACAACATATATCGTCACTATGGGTCACATTTGTCTGCGAGGAGATATGTAAATCAGTGGTGCAAACCTTGTTGTTAATTCATACACTACCGTTCAAAAGTTTGGGGTCACCCAAACAATTTTGTGTTTTCCATGAAAAGTCACACTTATTCACCACCATACGTTGTGAAATGAATAGAAAATAGAGTCAAGACATT